>JAHWFP010088955.1:5246-17638 GCA_023313725.1 Lithobius niger
CAAAGGGAAGAAGCTGGGCGAGAATGGATTTAGAAAAGGGAGGAGACTGGAGGACAATGCTTTTGTGGTGATGCAGGTGATTGAAGATACAAGGAAGGAGGGAAAAATTATGTAGGTGGCTTTTTTGGGGGATATAACCAAGATGTATGATGGAGTTAGATGGGATCTGCTTTGGAGGAGCTTCGGATATGGGGAGGTAGAGGAGGGTTTTGTTAGTCTCCTTAAAAGGATTTATGAGGGGGGAAAGGTTTGTGGCCTCTTAGAGCGGGGTGCAGTCGGATTGGGTTGATAGAATGGGGGGGGGGGGGGTGGCCTATGTCCCCGCTGTTGTTTGTTTTTTTTAGACGGTTGGAGAAGTTCTGATTGTGTCGGGTAAGGGTTTCCGTTGGGGAAAGGGGGGGAAGAGGAGAAAGTCCACACTCAAGTGTTGATGTTTGCAGATGTTATTGGGGTTCTTGAAGAGGAGAAGTAGGGGCCTGAGCAGCTGTTAGAGGTGTGTGCAGAGTGTGGGGTTGAGTGGAGGATGGAGTTCAGTGCAGAGAAATCGAGCTACATGGTTTTTGAAAGAGGGAATATCATAGGGTGATGAAGGAGAGAAGGAAGCCTTGAATATGGGGAAGGTTTTGGTGAAAAGGGTGATGGTGGATGATTACTTGGGGGTGAGACTGTGTGTGAAGCCAAATTATTTGGAGATTTTGGAGAAGAAGGTGAGGTGTAAAGCGGGAAGGGTTAAGGGGATGATTAAGAAAGCTTTGGGGTTATAAACGGTATAAGATTTCTAGGGTGTTCTGGAAGAGGGTGGCTGTGCCAGTGGTGATGTTTGCAGGGGGTGTTTTGGTGTATCATAAGGAGTATTGGAGGCAACTTGAATGCTTTCAGGAGGAGTTGGGGAGATGGGTTTTGCGAGCTAGCCGATTTATGGCTGGGGAGGTGGTGATAAGTGAAATGGGTTGGTCTGTTTGGACTCTAGGGAGGCTGTGGCAAAGATTGGATTCGATAGGCGGGTTAGGGATATTGAGGAGGGTTTGAACCGTGTGACTAGGAGGTGCTGCAGCACTAAGTGGGTTGAGACGACGAGGATGCTGGTGGAGATTTGTATGGGTGAGAGTGGGGGTAAAAGGGGGTAAGGTACGGGGATTAAGGACTTGGAAGTAGAGAGATGGGCTAGGGATATGGGAAAGAAGTCGACGGCGGCGAGTTATCTAGAGGATGGGATGGGTATCTGTGGGGTTTGGTGGAGTGTCCTGTTCTTTGTCGTTGGATACCAGGTACCAGGTGGTGGGGATGACGAGGATACGACTTGTGGGCGTCTGTGGGGATGTAGAAGAGATGTTAGAGCATGTGATGATTGAATTCTAGGTGTTGGAAGACCACGGGGAAAGGGAGGAATGGGGTGGGGTAGGGAGAGAGGCTATAAGGTAGCTTCTTGGGTAGAGGGTTAAGGGGAAAGGGGTGGGACAAGAAAGTGCTCTAGGGATGATGAAATCGGAGGGGGTAAGGATTAGGTTGGTGGTTGGGGAGGAGTTTGGAGTTTGTGGTTGGTGTGTGTTGTTGGGAGGGCATTGTGGCTTCGGCTAGCATCGATACAAAAGGGAAGCCCACATCACCATCAGAATCATCATCATCATCATCATCATCATCATCATCATCATCATGGGATTCAATTAACATAGCTAAAACATACGAGCTGAGCATGTTTCTCGTCACCATGCACTATTTTGGATTTGATGCTTGATGTGACATGATAATTTCGTCAGAATGCGAAAACGGAAACCTGGCTATTAATTGCACTGCATTACTTCTATTCTTTTGGCATTATTCGGGATTAACACCCATAATTCTAAATACTTACAAATAATTTCAACATAATTATGCGATCACAGTGATTTTCATTCAGGATTTAAACAACATTGTTATCTTTTAGACCTACCGCGAAATTTCGTCCATACGTAATTTTTTTTCACTATATCTAGACGATAACAAGTTTGAAGATAAGAACCACCAGCTTGGGGCTCACTGGGCATCAGCCGGTATCTTTTGTTAGTTTGCCCCTGGTCATAGCAGCAATGATCATTCCATTCTCTCCTCAGATTGTAGAATGCAGAATATCACTAACACTGTAACACTCAATAGTCTAGCAATCAGACACGTTAGAATTCAGGTCAACAACATTAAATTATAGTCATCATCATTAATGCATCCGTTTCATCAATAATTTAATTTTATATCTGGGCACAGCCAAGTCTTGCCAAAATATGGTTTAAAACTCATTCTTTACCCAATTTTGCAAATTTGTTTTAAAATAATTTAATTTCCGTTTAATCATTGTAGATGAGTTACAGATTGGCACAAAAGATTTTCCTAGAATAGCAGCACTTTCGTCTAAAAGTGTTTGGGGAATTTTAAGAGGATTGGAGACATTCAGTCAACTTGTTCACCTGAACGAATCGGGGCAGGTATGTTCAGTTGGGCTACTGCCCAACAAAATGCAACCATTCGTACGTCACAGAAAAAAACTTTTTTATCTGTCACTTACCATTTCGCTCATCTTGCTGACTAACAGGCGTATTCCTGAAATCCACTCAAGTGTGATTGGGACTAAAGGTGAGTGTAAGGGTCAAAACGCATCTATAGAAATACCCTCAGATGTTAGGACACTCACATTCGCTTTTGTGGCTGTACTAAAATTGTTGACCCTTATCTCAGATGTTTGGACTCACATTTGCCCTCTCAAACTCACACTTGAGTAGATTTCTGGAATACGGCTGTAAGCACCAGTCTGAGCCTTAGGTAGCTTAGTTGCTGTCCAGTGTATTTCTTTCTTCAGTGTTTGTCCTCTGTTTGTTTTACTTATTTTTTCCTGTAATGTGTATCGGTCAGTAACTTTTCCTACCTTTAGTTTAAGAAGTTTAAACTCGTCATGGGCTTCGTCCCCTGCCATAAGCTTCCCACCTTTTCTCTTCCGGATGTCCTCCCTTTCACCACCACTTAGGTCTTAGGGCCACCGCGCTCACAGCAGCCAAGCCGCGCGGCTAGGTCACTGCGGCCAATGAGAATGCTTACGGTGTATGTAGCAATGCGCACTTGGCCGCAGCTGTCAGCCTGTTGCCGCAGCCACTGAGATCTCGGGCGGCGTGCAGGCGGCCACAGAGCGACCATACTTTCTCCAGGTTCATTTTTCACCACGTGATCGAGAATTATCAATGAAAAATGGACGTGGCCACGCGGCCCGTCACCGTGTTTTTTGGCTGCGACGACCACTGGCCGCGTGACCTGGCCGCTCAGTGCGCGGGCGGCTTTATCCTTTCTCATTTTCACATCCTTCCGCTCCATATTTGGTGAGCGTACGTAGAACAAGCTATCAAGCAATGAATAGTGGTGAATAATTGAACTTCGCCCATCAAGTTCAATTATGGCCTTCAGTGATGTCTTCTTGTAGTGGTGTCAACTATGCCACTAAAGTCATTACGTATACACAACAGTGTTTACGCAAAAGGCTAACAACTGCTTCTTTGTTTTGTCACATTAAACCAGTGCTTTTTGATATTGAATGCTAAAGGCCGTGAGTGGTTAAACGCTCGCTAAAACCCTTTGAAACCCTTTGAATGCTAAATACTAATGCGACAGAAAGCTTTGAATATTGTGTAGATTAACGGGATTTACTGAGCAGACAACACAAAAGCCTCGTTTTAGTACCTTAGGTTATAATACGAAAACGTTTTCTCAACATTGTCGATTTCGTGCCGTAGTTACTTACGACTGGCTACCGAGTAGTTCCGAACAATCCACATGTTAGCGATGCTTTTTGGTTATCAAGATTTGGAGGATGGTAGGAGGCACAAAGTGAACTGACCTACCAAATATGCATAATTAAACAGGACGGAACTCCATTGGCTCAAAATGGGTTAAATAAATACAGACGCAAACCTATTTACGTTGTCTTTTGGACTTGTATGTCAGACTTCCTGAGCGGGGACTCGAACCCACGACCTTTAAAAAAGCGGTAGGATCTCGGCCTTTGATTTCAAAGATCGTGGGTTCGAGTCCCCGCTCAGGAAGTCTGACATATAAGTCCAAAAGGCAACGTAAATAGGTTTGCATCCGTATTTATTTAAACATGCATAAGAAAGCCCATTTTCACTTTATTGGGAGTAAAAAATGATAGCAGTGCAACAATTATTAACCCAAACAAAAAAAATTTGTTTAATCATTCACTGGTTGCTAACCCTTTACTGCCCAATGGTAGGCGGCTGCGGAACGGCAAAAAACTAAGTCCCAACGCGAGCTTTGTGAGGGGTCCCCGATGACCCAGAGCAAAGCGAGTAGCAACAGCCCAGTGGTTAGCGTCCTCGTCTTCAAACCAAGTGAATGCCGGTTCGAATCCCGCGACTGACCCAACTATATTATCATTCAATATGCTTGGGCCGAAAATGGTTAAGTTCCGCATTTTTCTATTTTTAGGCGAACAGACCTCCATCCTCACCACTTAGTGTTGCAATAACAAGCAAACGTCTGCCAGTATATTAGGTTTCAGATACTGCAATGTTACTGTACTGTTTAGTCCACGTGAAACCTTACTGCTGTGCTCAAATGTTTTTACCATTTTTACTTTTGCACACGATTCATCAGCTAATTGGTACATTCTGTTAGCTAAACGACATCCATGGAAAATGTTTAAAAACTAATCGTGTTAGTGGGCTTTGCACAGCTGTACAGGTAATTCAGGGTTCGGTGCGTGTCCTTGAAAACCTGGAAACGTCCTGGAAAGTAATAATAAAATTCAATGCCTATACTTTGTTCCACATTATGCTTTCAGAAAACTGACTGTATGACGCCACGTTTTCTTCCACTACGAGTGCAAAAAATCCGTAAATATCCCATTCGTAAACTCTAACAGTAACTTTGTTGAGTGTACAAATGTGATTTCCACATGTTTTTGCACTCTAAGTGCAAGGAAACGAGTCGTCATCCAGTCAGGTTTCTGAAAACATAATGTGGAACAAACTATAGAAAAGTGTTTAAAAATCTTAAAAAATGGTAATTCATCATCAGTAGGGTGATGAATGGAAAGTAGACGACGTGACTGAAGAACACTGAAAAAAATTTAGCCAAGAAAGTTAGTTGAATGTGTAGCCCTACATTATTCTTCCTTTGTTTAGGCATGAAAGGTTATGAAATGTTGGCTCTGGCTTTAATTGTATTTGCGTGTATAATGGTTGGATACAGCAGTAAAGTTTCACATGGACTAAACAGTAGAGTAACACTGCAGTATCTGAAACCTTACAGGAAAGTTTACTCGTGTTCCTTTACTGTTTTAACTTCGGATCAGTTAGAATAGACTAGGTGTCGGCCAATAAGCTCAGAGCTTTTTTAAAGGTCCAAGCAGCAGATGTTAAGTGGAAGCAACAGGACAGTTGTTTTTTGCCGCATTAGGCAGGAAACCGGAGTACCCGGAGGGAACTCATGTGCAACGGGCGAGAAACAACCGTAGAAAAATCCGTACATATACACTTCCCGTCACCAGGATCGAACCCGGGTCTGTAGGAAGCCAGAGATGTTGGACCAAGACGCTTGCCGAATCTGACGCCCCAGTGCTCGCAGTTACCCGTACTGGAGTTAAATCCTACTTTAAGTATCAAACGAGTTCATTTTTGTTTTCTAATTCGTGCTACTTTGACGTACCACGCAGTTTAGATTAGCTTTTTTCAATGTTTTGTATCTTTATCACGGTTTGCATAAACCAATATGGAAACAAACCCTTTGATCTTCAGTCTACGTCTTGCAGCTAGCGTTTGCTGATTGGCAATGTTGAATAATAAGTAAGTAAAGGTTAATGCCCGAAAACCGCGGGCCATTCGGAAACGACGCACAAGGGCGCGCAGCGCCTGCGGCCAATTGTTTCCGAATGACCCATGGTTAAAGCTTTAACCGACTGAATATCTCGCTCGCGATAACAATTGATCAGCATATTCCTGGGCAATGTTATTGCCCATGCAACAATGTCTATCGCGCCGTTCCAAAAGGTCTATTGTAAAACATCTCTTAAAATTTTTTTAAAAAGAAGTTGTTTGAAGGAGTTATTCGTCATTGGGTTTCGCTGCATGAACGGTGATGGCACTCGGAATCGAGCAACTATGCATCAACAATGTCTGCTTACACGATGTCCCAAGAGTTCTATTGTTGCAATACTTTCGCGGGTTAAGTTCTCATTTCCAACAACAATGCTCACAACACGAAAATTATATAATAGAAGTTGTCTGAAGGGGCTGTTCGTTGTTGAATTTTTGCTGCTTGAACGGTGAAGGGGTACTTCGGAATCAAGCCAGAATCAGGTTACATTGTACTTACTACTTAAGTAAAATTAATAGTTACGCACACGCCGCCTAGACTAGTAGTAGGTTATCTGTAATGTGACCACACTAATGCTAGGCCTATCATAAAGGGGGAAACCGCCCCTGCCAAATAAGTACAAATATAAATGTATAAATATTAATACAAATTCGCCTCTGCTAATGAGACAGTGACGGAAATTTAGCTATTTGAAAGTACCGGTACATGTTATTGACTGCCAGTGCCGAACCACACGGGTAGGGGGGGGGAGGTAGAAGGGGGAGAGTGTATTCCAAGAAAAATCTGCGTAAAAATTATTTATGCATACAAATGCCTGCACTAATCGCAGGCGTATCGTATGGCTGTCAATATAGTTTCGTTTTTGAAAGTACATGTTATTGACTGGCAGTGGCGTAACTAACACGTGGGGCGGGGAAGTCGGGGGGAGGAAGTCTCTTGCAAGAAAGATCTGCGAAAAAATGTATTTATGCATATAAATCCCAACACTAATCGTAGGCGTATAGTATGGCTGTCAACATAGTTTCATTGTTGAAAGTACAAGTAATTGACAGGCAGTGGCGTAACTAACGGAAAGGGAGGGGGGAAGTGTCTTCCAAGAAAGATCTGCGAGCAAAATTATCTGCACTAATCGTAGGCGTATCGTATGGCTGTCAATATAGGTTCATTTTTGTCGGCAGATAGTGACGAACATTTTCCTATATCTCTGTAGTGTATGAATACAAATACAAATTCGAAACCACACTCTGTAGAGCAGTAGCACTACAGCTCGTTGATAGGCTACTTCAATGATTTCAAAAGAGCGGACCCGCAGTTTTCAAAAAAGCATTGCTAGACCATTGTTGCTTCCGGCCGCTTTTATAGGCTCATTAAAAATCAAATCAAATAACTCGGGAACCGAGTATTCACAATGTTTAAAACAATGTGAAACCATCAATCTGGTCGTTTAGAGCTCCCTAACCTCTGAACCACTTAACCAATTAGAAAAGGCTTTTTAGAAAGGGCACAGGGCAATACCTGTAAAATGAGCTAAGAACCAGCTTTATAGGACAAATAGTTTGAACTGTAAAGAACGAGTAGAAGCGTGTTGTGCCAACAAAAAGCACAACAAAAAGCCAAAAATGAAAATCACAATTCCAGTTTCAATTTAAGCCCAGATTTCCATTGTGACAAATCGGAAATTAAAAAAAAACGTTAGTACACATGTTCACCAAGCCCAACAAAGCTTATATACTAAATTTGAGTGGAAAATGTTATGTTGGCCCATCTTGGAAAATACTCCATTATTCAACAGGACCAATTTGGGTTCCTTCTCTCGAGATCTGCAACGCATCAATTGCTTTCTGTCCTTGACCGCTGGACTTTTGCATCTGATGTTGGAATTGCTTCAGACACAATTTATTTTGACTTCAAGAAGGCTTTTGAATCGGTCATACACCGCAAACTTCTGTTTAAGGTTGCCAACTGCGGCTTCGGGGGTGACTTATTGATTTGGATTACTGCTTTTCTTTACAGCAGATCCCAACAGGTTAAAATTGAGAACACCCTTTCTTCCAGCGTTCCTGTACTCTGTGGTGTTCCCCAGGGATCGGTGCTTGGCCCGCTGCTTTTTGTAATTTACCTCAACGATCTTAAATTCACAAATGACCAAACCTATGGATTTAAATTTGCCGATGACATTAAGACTGGAGCCGAAAACATTTCTTCCCTGATCTCCCCACAGCTCGATGTCGAAATTCGGGGAGTGGCCAAATGGGCACAAACCTGGCAATTGCCACTTTCAATTCCTAAATGCTTTGCCTTTCATATTGGCTCCCAGAATAATTGCCCATCTTATTTTCTTGAACAGTCCGCTCTTCCTGCAGTCCGTGAGGTAAAGGACCTCGGGGTTTGGTTTACCTTCGACCTTAAGTCATCACTTCATTGTCAAAATGTGTGTTCCATGGCGTTTAGACTCATGGCAATTGTCAATAAATGCTTCACTTCTGGTAATAACCTTATTAAGATTTGGGCCTTCAAGGTGTTTGTGCGACCACTCCTTGAGTATGCAACTCCAGTGTGGTCCCCTCACCTTTTGGGCGACATTGATAAAATAGAATCTGTGCAACGTAAGTTCACAAAACGCTTGCATGGCCTACGCGATTTAGATTACCGTACTCGCCTAGCCAGAACAGGACTGAATCTCTTAGAGTTGAGAAGAATTCGTTTTGACCTAATTTTGACCTTTAAAATCCTGAGGGGTCTGATTGCCGTAAACCTACCTTTTTTTGACGTTGCACCACTCATTGATAAAACCCGAGGCCATCGTTGGAAACTGGCAGCCCAGTTCTCCCGCACAAATTGTCGTCAGAATTTTTTCTCTGTACGTGTTATCCGTATCTGGAATTCCCTTGGGGCAGACACTGGAGACCAACTGACAGTGCGGGATTTTCGTCGAATGATGGAAAAAGAAAACCTACAACCCTTTCTGCGACGCCCACTCGCTGAACTTTAGAAATTTGGTTGTTAGCCCGTTCCAACATTTTCCATTTTTACCTTCACCACTACCATTCTTTCGCTTCATCAACAGGCTCGGTATCAGAGGTTCACCGCCCTTCCGTGTCCTTCCATTTAAATGTGGAGAAATTTTATTATTATTATTATTATTATTAAAATATTGACAGATAGCAGAGTAATTAAGCATCGAAATTTCGGCGTTAACATTGGAGGTTGAGGTAAAACCTTACGAGTAAAGACTACTGCCTTTACTATATCTTTCTGTTTCTTGTTCCTAATTGTCCAAATGTGTGGACATAGTCGAACAAATTTGGTTGGAACATTATTCGAACGATGGCAGAATGAAGTATGCAAAATTTTTTACTATTTATGGAGCAGATCATAATCGAAACCCAAAAGATGAAAAAATTCACCAAGTTTTCCCACTCAACAGAATGATGTCTGAAAAAAAATGGCTACCAACAAGTTTTTTTTTAATATAAGTCCCTTCACTTAGTTTAAATGATGAACCCAACGTCAATACTGTTGGTGCTCAGAATTTTTGCATTTTAAATAGAATTAAGAAAGCTTGGTTGGCACTATATCACCACAATTACAGATTGTTGAACCCAGGGGCGTCATGCACCTACAAAATTGAGGGGGGAAGGGGGCACAACTTTTTCCAGGTAGGGGGTGTGGTGGAGTGATGTAAGCTCCCCCAGCAGGGTCTGTGGTAGAGCCCCGGAAGCTCTCAGCAATTTTCAGCAATTTTAATGAGTTTGAGACAGCTGGAAGACCTAAATGACATTTTTTCTAAATTGCAGTAAACAGAGGACAAGTTAAACTTTTGTCTTTATTTCCGGGAAATTGGGGTGAAGGGGGGGGGGGGGGGGGGACATGTGCCCACCCGTGCCTCAATGGCACGACGCGTCTGGTCGAACCTGAAACTAAAGAAAAAGTATAGCTCCCGTTCATGGAAAAATCCTGTACTAGTTTATCTCTGCAATCGGTCGCGTTGGTGTTTTTTTCGAGGAAATAATAGCCGATTCAGACTGTCACGATTTCTCGGACCGCACCAATCGGCACAACTGTCACTCTGACAACCAGTCATTCCCAGTTCATCATTATAGGACACAGCAATTCTCATGACTTCATATTTTTCATATGCAGACTGATATCGCCCACTGACCAACCAATTGCTGGCGTGAGTCGCTACGAAATCGATAGTAAATATACAAGCTGGTGGCAGAGACCACTTGAAGATTCTGTTAGTCTGTTTTCCTGCACGAACATCTCTGCAATGTGATGATTATGCAGATCAGCGTACAAATTATTCATTAGTGACATAAAATATGGAAGCGCTGAAAGCATGGGTAATATGTCTTGAGCCTTGGTTTGCCAACACAAGTGTTGTCTGAATCCATTCTGGTGTTGATTGGTCCGTCATTGACTGGTCACTAGCCTCTCGTGGCTGTGTGATGGGGTATTTTCGGTGCCGCTATTCAATTTCGCTGTTGTTCGTTTGTCATCGTAGTCAGAACTAACTCTTAGTAACCATAGCAGCAGTAGTAGGCAGAAACATAAAATCTTTACACCTTTTCTTCACTGAGAAACAGGTGGCACACTTATAGAAAGTAGTGATAGCAGAGCCCCAATGGCAGCCACCAAGGCTGTCTTCCCAACCTTGATCATTTAGTTTTAACTGATACCTTGGTGGTTGTCATTTAAACTTGAATTTGGGGCTCTGATATCACTACTATATATGGCAAAAACTTAGTGGGCCCCTTTTGTAAGGATTTTGGTATGAGATATTTATTTACTTTCAGTATCATGAAATTTTCAAAAACCATCAACCTTTGGCTTCTGTTGATTGCATCAACAAAAGGGTGAAAGAACCCATCTGACCATCATTTGCTACAATTTCACTAGACGACATCGAAATTGTAGCTTATTTTAATTTTTTTCAGGTGCAGATGGAACTTTTTCGAGCAGCTGATGTTACGCAGATATATAAGCAATTTTTTTTTATCAAATGCTAAGTCGTTATGTACATAAACCATCTTTTTTCTGCACTGATATAAATTTCATTTTCAGTAAAATAGTCATTTATTTTATCAACAAAATCTTATATATTAAATAGTTATGTTATACGTAATTCCCATCCTCACTGGACGCCTAATTTCATTTCAAGCCTACAGTTTAAGAGCTGAATGAATAGATTTTAACAAATCCCCGAAGTCTACCTTTTTATATTTTTTTTTTTTTTTTTTTTCATTTTGAACATGTCACCCAACGATCTTAAGGTAGAAGATGCGTCATTACCAAAGATCCCCCAATGACCTGGGACCCAAGCAAGAGTGTGCAGACCCCAAGCTTCCATGGGCCATTACATGGGCCATTCTTCTTTTGCCATACGAGTTTCAACGAGTAGGAGGTTGTAGCTATTCATTTGTGTTCCTAAGAAAGTTGGTGGCAACAATTTTAATTCCGATATCCTATTCAGAATGGTGTAAGGTTTGGCCGTGGCGTTCCTTTTCGAACAAGTAATGACGACTTTTATTAAACAATTATCTGTAATTAAGGATCATTACCCCGAAGAATTTTTTGTGACAATTGCGAGCCTTGGAACACCGTGAAGCAACAAACTTTGCCAAGTGGAGAGCTGTTCTATTCTTTGCAACAGTGCTGGAGTGGCGGGAAAACTTCTATTTAAGAAGTGAACGTTTACCGCCACGGGGGACTCGCAAAAGGAAGCTACAAGGGCAGGGAGAATGCTCTTTGTCGCCTTGTAGAACAAATTCAATTTCGATCGATGTCACGCTGTAAAATTTCTTGTTGTACAAAATGCTGAAGGAGAAAGTAAATTTGATCATTTATTTGCAAGCGTGAGTCGGCCCATTGAATTTATAATGGCAAAAACTTTGTGGGTCCCTTTATCCTTACGAGGGTCTTTGTATGATTTTAGCTACGAAAAAAAGAGAAACAGCAACATGGTTCACCCCTCAAAATCTGTAGCCGTAAAGAATACCAGCAGAGCCCCAACAATTATTTCCCAGTAGACAAGCACTGTCATTACCCAACTTTACATCAACATGGAAATTTGTCTTGATTATTCGGCATCTTCTGATGATATATCTAGTGAAGTGTCTGCACTTTGGTCTAGAAATAAATACATCGTAATTTGAAATTTTATGCTCATACTGAAACTTTAATTCGAAAAATTAGACACACAACCCCAGCACATTATATGATCAAGGATTATAATCAAAATAAAAAAAAAAATAAAAAAACCCTCTCTCAGGACTGGATCTCACCCAAGGTCAGATACACGTGCAACATCTTCGGATCAACTTAAGTGACTTATTTGGTAGATTACAAAGAACCATTGCGCGGTGGTAAAAGTTCTTTTTGACAAAAAATTCGGAAAAACAATAATTAGATTAATCTTGAAAATTGTGCCCGTTCGGCAACTTTACAAGTGTAGTTTTATCTAGACACACGCTAGTGTGTCGCCGCCAAGTAACAGTAGATCATCCCATTGTAGACATCCGATTGTTAAAAATTGATTG
>JAHWFP010088956.1:0-20204 GCA_023313725.1 Lithobius niger
TGGGAGCCATTTACAATAGAAGCGTTGCAAGGAGAAGAGGAAGGAGTAACATCTGCTGGTTGGGAGGGTTCAGCCCAGTTCTGGGTATGGAGAACATCTCTGTAATGTGTGGTGCAGTGGCAACCCGGACCACTGCACTGTGACTGAGGTTGGCGCTAATGACCAAGTTGTCGACGTGCCATTAAGCCTCAATCCCCCCCCCATGTGGTCGTCTTATTTCATCTTTGATGAAGGCACCACTAGTGCTTTAATGATGACGAAATATAATAATTTTTTTTTGGTGCGTGTGGTTTTTATCTAATTTACAACGTTTATTGCACTTTTTTTTACCACGCTATTTCTAATGTACAAGTTTTAGTTGTTTACGTATTATGATTCTTAAGAGTACTTATAGTGTGTGCAGCGTATCTTGAGTCCTGCAGGTATTTTTGAGCGGCTACGTCTTCCAGGAGTGGGCGACTTTGCTCGATAGCCGCCATTGTTTTTGTAACCATCTTGGATATCAACAAGGCACTCTGCTACCAAAAACATAACAATCGATTACCTGTATTCGTTCTGGGGTGAACTCAAGATAGGCCGCGGACAGTATAACAATAATTTAGGCAATAGGTCTCCACCGTTTGTAGGACAACACCCTTTCGGAAGCTTTTAGAGTGGTCTTCCCATTGTGTGAACATGTAGAATACAGCTAGCCTGAGAAAAACTGGAGGAGTCGAACTCTTCATCTAGATTAGGAGGAGGGTGACCCGCCTCCTGTGTGAGACGTTAACACACTAAAAGTAAACCGCACTAGAAGTAAACCGTTATACAAGTAAACCGTTCTTCCTATACCTGCCCTCCCTATTGTGGGGTCAGGAATGGTATATCCTATTCGTTGTTAGGCCCGTTCATTCTCACTGTCATTCAAGTAAAATGAAATTTCAGTGGGAAGATGAATAAACAAACACCACTGTTGTTCAATGCAGTCCCCAGATGACACGATGGTTGTTTATTTATACTTCGTTTAATTTCTTCCGGTTTCTTCCCCCTTCTTTACTCGTTGTTCTTCTTAGTGTCAGCGGCTACTACTATTTCTATCATACAAAGCTTCAGGATCATTCAATTCTTTTAGCCCTAATGCAGTAGATTGAATAGAAAAACACCTGGTGTGAGGTCTTGCTCATAAACATCTTTCCCCTCATTCCCCCGAAAACAAACAAAACAGTCAACCAAACGAATGATTGTTGAAATAGACCTTAAAGGAGTTTGTTGTGTGCGGTGGCTGACGTAACCAGAGGCGACAGAGTGTTTCGAGGTTGGACAAGCATGCTCCGTTAAGAAACGGTGGAAGAAGTTACTATTTGAAGTATTACCTTAGAGGTGGTGGACATGTCCCTTGGTATTAGAAGAAGCATATGCGAAAAATCAGAGACAGTTATTGAGAATTTGTTAGGTATGGATCATGTTGCCATGAAGGAGTCGCCCTTCGACAGTTGGGAGGTTTAGCCGCTTAAGCCGCTTCTGGTATGGAAGATACTTGATAGGTAATTTGCACCATTTAGTTAGGAGACGCTGTCAAGACTCAAGCCTGTTGGTGTTTCTAGCCCCCACTTCAGATAGTAGTTTTCAGCTAGACACTATAGTGTAAAGGCAAATGACAACAATTGTCCAGCTGAAATTAAAAGATAAAGGGCTAACAAAAAAACAGTCTGCATTAAAGAATGGCCTTGTGAGGATAAAAGACACCTTCTATTGTTGAATATCTACTTAGCTTGGCTTGAGCCTGTAGCCAGGGTCTATCCCGGGGCGCAGTGGTCCTGGCAAACTATGCGGGAAGTAATAATAATAATAATTTGATACAATTATAGTTGCAGCTGGACAGGGAAGGCCCTTAACAGGTCACTAACACCCAGCCAAAATACAGTAGAAGATAAAAATATAATAAAATGCAAAGCCAGCCAGAGGAACTGTAAGTCAGCAATAACCAAGGATACCTGATAAAAATAAATAAATAATAACAATAAGATAAAAGATATAAGCCAGCCAGATGAACTATAGTCAACAACCATACACACACAGAAAATTACAATACAAACAAACTACAGTGATAGGGGAAAATGGCGAACAGCAGCTGGATGCTATTTGTTGACAAACTTTGATAGGTCAGTCTGGTTTAATATCCTTCTAAAAGTGGTCAGTGGAGATGCTAAAAAACGACAGTAGAGGGTAGTTAGTTCCAAACATTTACGACGTTTTGTCATGTTTACCACATGTCCACAAGTCCTAGATTAGAGTTCCAGTCGAGGCTATTATTCTAATTTTTTTCTCAGATTAAAGTGTATTGCATTCTCACAAGTCCAGTCTTTAATAATGCAGACTATTTGCGTCGACATATAGTTCAATTAACGGTCAACGGGCAAATACAACAAATTTTGACTGGGTCTCGACCAAGCATCCTGGGGCAGGAAAATTGGTTTACCCGGGGCTCGGTCACCCGAAAGATCGCGGGACCCAGCTCGATCCTGTAAAACAAACAGTTCCGATCATCAGTGCAAGCGTATTTTGTTTTAACTTGTTACATAATAATATTGACAAAGAAACCTAAAAGACCATTTTTAAAAACAGTTTACTTTGTAATCATTTTCAGTATTTGCGGTGAAACTATGCTTCTCCATTTTTGGTTACTTGGTCTGTAACGAGCCTGTATAAAAACCTGGTTCAGGCGACGACCCAATCAACCTGCTGAAACCATGTCCTCAATCAAACGGTGCATTCTAGGTGAATAAGTATTCCAAAGAAAGAAGTAACGAACTCTGTTTCACGTCACTCATCATCACGTGATTTATTTTTTCCTTTAATTTCTTTGAGCCTTAAGTCGGCCGAAGCAACTTAATGCTTGTATGGCTGAACCGGCTCAATTTTGAACATTACCAGACTTTTAGAGAAGAAGAAATGTCTGGTAAAGGGAGGTGCCAACCCGGGGATTCAATCCGGAAAATCTCCGATCATCGTAGGGGCCGAAAGATTGTCCAGAATTGGCCAGAATACATCCGATAGCCGCTGAAGGTGCATGGTATCCTCTCACGCTACCCTGGCCGGTAGTCCTGGCGGGAACTTTGCCAAGATACCCTTTCCAGGGGTTCGACCAGATCCGCAAACCTCCAGCAACCAGACTGAACTCTCTCACAACTCAGCCAAGATGACCACTAATAGGGGGAACCCAACCCAAAAAAAAATGTTTGTAACAGCATTACACAACCACAGAACAGACCAAAAAACGAGAAAAGCATATCGACGGAACAGTACAGCGGGACGCTGGATTTTTTTTCGGATTTGTTTTCTTTGGATTTAATTTGACGAGGATTTTCTTTCTTTACATTTTGTTTACGGATTTTTCCCGTTGATTTTTTTTTTTTGCTGACTACCGATCCTTTGACCATATTCTAACTAATTTGAAAACCTTACAAGGTTCCAAGCGTTTTCGAAAATGTATTTTATACTTTGGCACCACCAGCTAATCTTCTGGTCGTTTAGTGTATAACAACATTTTATTAACCGAACGAAACAGTAGCCGTTGGTGGAACAAAATAGCCAGTAAATTCTAGTTGCAGTTTTACTACCTGCACTGATTTCCGATAAAATATCTGAACACAACAGAACACCCCTCCCCCCCTTCCACCCCCTCCCTACCCTCTCTCTCACCTATTACCTCCTTTCCCATATTTTAAAAGTTGTAAAACAGAGCAATTGCCAAACGACTTTGGGAAAACGACTTGGGCGGGGGGGGGGGGGGGGGGGGAGGAGAGGGGCGTACGGGAAGAAGCGTCTCTCCAGCCACCGATCGAACCCGGATCAATACTTAATCAGGTAAAGCTGGTCGCCGATCAGCCGTAATCTCTAGGCGGGAGTGGGAGAGAGAAAAAGAGTGGAAAAAAGGATTCCCGTAAAAAAAAAAAGGTAAAAAAAAGAGAACTTCGCAGTGTGTTGGGATGAGCTTCTTGGTGGTGCAATAGTACACTCCTTTCCTTCGAACGCGGTTGCACGAGCAGTCTTTTTATGGCCCCTTTCTCACCGCCAGGCGTCCCGTGTTTGGCAGATGCACCTCGTCTGAGCATCCCCCTAGTCCCAATCCTCCCCCCTCCCCCACACACCGACTTGCATCCAACCCCTCCTGCCCCGCCCCTCTCCGCCTCTTTCCTTAAAAGCCAGCTCCGTACTTCAATCTAGCACGCAAGCACATTTTGGACCGTTCTCCTCATTTTCCAGCATTTTTTTTTTTTCGTTAGTTGCTGCAATTCATTCTTGTTTTGTGTTTTAGCAGAACCGGAAGCACATTTCGCAGAAAAGTAGCTGAAATGAACCTATGCTGCATAAAAATCAGTACAGTCAGATTCAAACATTTAATTTTACCAACTGAATTTCAGTCATTCATAACAAGAAATTTCCTGTCACGTGGAGATAAAGGTGTTGCCAACGATAGACACACCTCAACTAGAAATTACGTTTGTAAAAAAAACTTCGCTCGTTTTACTTAACTGTTTTAGTCTCATTTATGTAGTTAATTCTGCATCTTTTTTTTCTGTAGCCAATGAGGAAGCTACAAATTAATTAGCGAAAATTTTGCCATTGTTATAACCGGTTGAGGATTTTCTGCTATTGGCAATTTTATTTCATTCGTTGTTTTTTTTTCTATTTTGTGATGTGTTTGTTGGTTTTATTTGAATACCATTTACAGGTATTCGTATTTGTACAACAACGTCACATCTAAGGAGTATCGAATACTCAATTTTCTGAAAGAGTCGGACCGTCAATAAGAGGTGGCAGAGCTTTTTTGCACATGCACTTTTCCTCGAGTAAGTTAATTTATTAAGTGATAAATGGCATGAAACTCAACAGTGTGCTAGTATATACCAGTCACTCATCATATAACAAACAACTGCATTTAAATATAACTAGCCACATCGCTCGCTCCGTTGGCGTCGTCTCGCTTCGCTTGAGGAGACATCCGCTCGCAATTCGTATATACTACTAACAAACAGAATCTTGAACACGCCCAAAGACTTGGATAAAGAAAAACGTCAGTCTTACATTAAATTCAGCTATTTAAAGCTTTATAAACGCTGACTTGAGCCCTGCTTCGCACCTCCCCACCCCCCACACGGCTCACTAAACGCCCACAATGGTAAAGTCACTTTGTTCCCCTCCCCCACTTTAAACTAGCCACGAACATGAACCTGTGCGCTTTCTACAGTGCCTTGGTGCAACAGTCGGAGTTTAAAACAGAATACTAGTTGAATACTCTAATAGTCAGCATTATTGAAGCAATAGTGTTTGTTTCTAATTGTTACGGCGCATATCCGTTCTCATTGTCGGCCGCTCGCCCTTTTTCTTTGCTACCGTGGCAAGAATGAGCCGCTCGCCCTCTTGCTGTTTATTGAAGCTTTGTTGAATCCTGATCCCTAACAATCCTTTTAGCTCTGCTCCTGAGCTAAATCTGCTCCTAAGCGAAATGTATAAATAGATTATTGAGCAAAGCTGTGCGTGTTTGCTAATTGTTACTGAGAACAACCAGTTTATTAATTGACTAACTCCTTGTGGGTAAGTTGCTGCCAGACAATTGTTGCTGATTGTTGCAAACGGTCATTCTTCGTTAATTTGGGGCATTTAGGACCTAAATTTGAATTCAAGAATACTCCTAACAGAAATTCGTAGAAATTTTCTGTCTTCCGAAACCCTTCTCCAATTTTTGACGCCACTATTTCGAGAGGAGTAGATGGATACACAAATAAATAAACACACTGAACGATTTTAATTATGCAAATGCAAATGCAAATGACTTAACACGTCTTTATCGCGAAAATTTCGCAAACAAACAATGCGTTTTAAATCTGACATTGTCGCCATTTCACGCTATTTCCAATGTTTGCTATTCTCCCACGAAAAAAAAAATACAGCTTCTAAAAGTGAGGGTACGTTTACGAAACATTCTCGCGGCTATAATTTACAGTAATCGCGACGGCAAACGGGTCCTTGCTATGGTAACAACACTACTTAGAATAGCTAAATTCGACATCGTTTGAGTAAATGCTTGCAGTCGTGTAACCAGTGGCAATAAGATAAATAATTCCTCCTGACGAAACAATTTTCCCAGTCGTTTCTGAACTTGCATTATTGACCGTTTTCGGTGCGAGCCGGCACAGCTAATACCACCGCCATCTTGGAATATCAGATGATTTGTTGTTTCTAGCTGCGAGAATTCAAAGGTATAGACGTGCCCTGACTAGAAAACCAAGCTTCTCTCAGCTAAAATTTAAAATCCAACGTGGTGCCTAATTCGGGGTTATCGAATCGAAAACAAACCATCGAAAGCCGGCATTGAGAAATCAGTCCGCATTTGGACTGGGACAGGATTTATTTCCTTGTCACAAATTGACGCCATCGCGCTGCGTGGATGATACGCTGTAAAACCATATGTTTTTAAATCAACACGTTTTTAGCTGAAAAAAAACTTTAAAATGTTTTACAAATAGCATGGCTGAGAAGAAATTGTTCAAAACATTAGTGTTTATATAGTGTTGGAGAGTTGGAACGCGTTTAAAATAAAGCACTACCGTTGTACTTGCAACATTTTACAAAAACAAGTGCTTACAGCACATGTAGCGACTAGTGTTTAAAATAAAACAGTAGCGCTTCAATTACGCACATGTTTTTAAAAATAGTGTTTTGTCAAGTGTTGTAAAATAAACACTATCGTTTTAAGTTTAAAAAAAAATGTTAATTAATTTCGTCTCTGTATTTCTAAAAACGCCTCAGCTTCTGCACCCATGATGTGAATGTTTGCACGATTTTGAGGCTGCCAGCATTACTGCTCCTAACGTAATTTTTTTTCGGAAAACTTAAAGCGTAGCCTCCTAGTGCCTGCTTCTCTGTCAGGTGCTGACAATGTTACGGATATGGGCATATAAGTAAATCGTGCGTTCACCATGAAACTTGACACAAGGTGGGTGTAAGGAATATCGGTATTTTACGAACATTTTTAACGTCCTTTAGTTAAAAACGACGCTCGTTTACCATTCAACTAGTGGTAACTTGTCAGTGTGGGGTGCTACTAATTTAATTTGGTTACAGGAAACCATCTGCAGACTTCTTCAATAGGGACACAAAAATGATTTTTTTAGTGGCGGGGGGGGGGGGGGGGGGGTTTTGTCAACCCCAAATTTTCCCCCTTAAAATACTCAAAAACTTTTGTAAATTTGGACCTTGAAGGGGTGGGGGAAGTCAAAAAATTTTGAATGTTTTAAGAGGGGATATCATCGAAATATCAATTTGGTGGTCACATTTTCACTTCATTTCCTGCGTGTCTCCCCCCCCCCCCTCTTCCCGGCCATAAATAATGACCGGTCCCTAATGTTGATTCTTAGTACGGCCAAAACACGATGACGTCACATGCGCTGTCTTGAACGGCCTATTGAATACAATCTACCCCTGTGTACAACTTGCCTCGATCTCCCTGCTTAGTAAGTCATTTGCCGCAAAACCCGAAAACCTGGGTTAACCCGGGTGCTCAATATTTCAAATCCGAAAACCCAGGCAAACTGATAACTAGATCTGGATTTTTTGGAAGTCCTATAGCAACAACACGCCACATTTGATCAGAGAGGACGGAGGTGAATGGCACGGACAAATTTTCATCCGTGGCTGGTTGGTGGAGGTGTGGGGAGGGGGAGGGAGGGTGGGGGATGGGTGGTTCAATCAAATTACAACAAACTTCAAATACAATTGTTTTTTATTGTGATGGCTATGGAAGTAAACCTTTCTGTGGATCATCTTGGTGAAATACTTGTCTCTAAATAAAATGAGATGGGAGGGGTGCGGGCGGTGCGGGGGGGGGGGGGAGAGGTAGCCCTACTATAGGTATGGAGATCTTCCTAACAATTGATCAGGTATCTAAAATTTCCCGATCTGTAGCGTGGAAGGACATGCTTCTCACAGTTTTTCTTGCTGTAAGTACAGAATGAATTGAAATAGGAAGCATTATCGGCCAATCTTGTTTGACAGTTTTAAGAAACATGTAAAACTTCATATCGGTAATAAAATAATTCGCGAAATTCAAGGCGTTTCGGAGCGAGTGATATTCTAGTTATGAAATTTGTCTAGGCTGTGAGTTGTTGAAGATACTCATACTTTCGCATAGCTTCGAGCCAGTCACAATTTTGTGGATCGTTATTGCGAGCTCCAAACAGACATTTTTAAATATCGAAACGCTTTGGGAGCAAAGAAGGTATTGTCAAACTTCTTCTAGATCAGATTACATCATGAAATGTATTCCGAAACACGCGTAGTCATTCCAAAGGTTGAGTTGTTGAATTTACAACGTCTTCTTACTTTTCCTCTGGGAAATCTTATACTTCTCTGTGATGAACAGTAAGACAGTGTATAATCCCTAGTAAACCATACGTCAATTTTCCTTACAAAACATCTTTCAAAACTTTTATTTCCGTCCCAAAAATGTAGAATTAAGCGAGCAACATAATTTTCCCCACGAAAAGGGCATCAACTCTTTCGCGCAATTTTGTCCTATCTCCGTCCCGTCCTGTCTTCCTTACGGTTTTTCCCTTATTTTTTCCCATCATCTGACGCAGTGATAAAACGGTGCATATAAGAAGTGACGGGAAGGGAGCTGGGGGAGCAGGGGAGTGGGAGGAGAGGGAGGAGGGAACATCATAAGTTTGTCGGAGATTCCGGCGCATAAAAAGGCGAGCTGGAATTTTCTGACGAATAAGCGAATTTCGCTTCCTTTTTATTTTTTATATATTTTTTTTTTAGGGTTTGAGGATGAAGCCTTAAAGACATGGCCAAAAGAATACAGGATGACGAGAACAGGCAGCTAGTTTAAGGTCTTTCCATTGGCATACGCTTCCATAAACGCGAATTTTATGTTATGAAGACGAGAGTGTGGTGGAAGGAGAGATTGGAGGTTACGGGGACAGGGGAGGAAGTGTGTTGAATTAGAAAGAAAATTCTTGTTAGGGAATAGAGTTAGAATTGTTTATAGTTTAACCAAGGAGTTAAAATGTTAAGTTATGGCAAGTGTGAGAAAGTACTACTACAAATTTCCTTAAAATCAAGACAGTTAGTAAACACACACCAAAAGCATAATTAAAACCGTAGAATACCAAATTTCTTTATAGCTACAGCTTAGTAAATACAAAATTAAAAAACCTAACGTATCAAATGATTCGTACCCATAAGATGAAAGATGAAAGATGAACGCCCTAAACACTACACAGCAATTACAACAAGCACCTGCTGGAGATATAATAATATGGTAGGTGATGGCCATTAAGCTGTACAGCTTTTGAGGGTCAAAGTGGCGGATGTTCAGTGGAAGGAACCACCATCGTAACAGTTATTTTTTGCTACAGGAGGGAGGAAACCGGAGTACCCGGAGGAAACCCTCGTGCAACGAGCGGGAAACAACCGGAGAAAAAACCCCTTACACTTCCCATCACCAGGATCGAACCCGGGTCTGTAAAAAGCCAGAGATGTACAGCCGGGACCAAGATGCCTGTCGAATCTGACGCCCCAGTGCTCTCAATCTGTACCTTCCTAAAGCACCGAACAGAGCGAACAGAACGCACCACTGTTACAGACAGTTTGGCTTCAAACTTGACGTCGCGCGTGTGCAGTGATGTTGCGTCAGCCGTTCAGTACCTTCCTAAACTACAATACAGCTTAACAAGCTAAGCAAGTATTCGATACGTCATACTTTCACCGCGACCAGACGTGGCTAATGGATTGGACCAGGATTGGCTAATAGCTGTGACCAGGCGAGAGCAATGCCAAATTGCGAACCATCTCAGAGAGGTGGTTTGCTGGGGTGGAGGTTTGAGCATGCGCGACGTAACAGTTTTGACGAAACAGATTCATCGCTGACGATGGTGACGTCAATCAGGCCGCATGAACACGGATATCAGCAGAAAATGAGCCAAACTGTCACCAACAGTGGTGCGTTTGGTTCGCTCTGTTTGGTCGTTTAGGAAGGCACCGTATATGTATGATATACTAGATGTTTAACCTCCAATTGTCACAGACGCCACTAACCGAATAGAACGAGAACAGTGTTTCAGCGCTCATAGAAAAACTATTTGTAGCCTTACACAGTTTAGTTCATCGAATTTCGTTCATCGGACTTTATTCCCTTAAATTTTTACTAATTCCCCTCCCCCAATCCCTTCCACCGCCAACTTGTGGTTTTCGGATTGGAGTGTCCCTCAATAGTTTTGCGTTTGAGAGCATTTGTTCGGCTTCAGGGCTTCGGTTAAGCAAGCGTCACATTTTGCCGCTTTACGTATTCATCGGATTTCAGCACAACAACAGGTATTCCGCCACCTTATAAAAAATTGTCATTGCGGGCGCAATAAACTTTATTCCCTAGGGCACCCAAGCAGCAAAAAAAAAAAAAAATCAGTAGTAGCCTACATGGAATCAGAATTTTTGTTCACCGTCATGCCTCAAAATCAATACAGCCAATAAACATGGACAAAAAGGCAAGTTAAAACAGTAGAATGCACAATTTTTTTATAACTACAGCTTACTAAACAGATAAATGAAAAAAAAAAAAATAACGCATCAACCGACTCGTACCCAAAAAGCCTACGTGTGAAGTGAGCGCGCTAAACACTTACACTGCAAAACGGATCAACTGCTGGAGAAATGACACGGTTAACCTCCAGGTGCCGTAGAAAGTTAAGCCTTCCAATACGTATTGTTTTCCTACAATTGTCAACAAGAATCCAAGATTGGTTTGAATGGCAGTGAAAGGGTGTGGGGGTGACAACAATTTCATCCGAGTTAGCTACGACCAATCGAACGAGACTTATAGGCAAATCAAAACGTTGATTTTTTAGGTGCACTCATTTCCAGCTAGGAAATTTCTTCAAATTTCGTAATAAAACTTGTTGCTTGCGTTGTTACTGGTTGCTTGAATAAAGTTGGTCGAATTGAGACGAAATTCATGACACAAAGTCGCAGTTTTATGCAACAGAATGGGGCAAGATTCCATAACGATATGGCTTAGAGTTGTGCCAATCAGCACCCACGACAGCACCGCCGACATCGAAGCCAGGTTTACAAACGATGACGCATATAATTAGCCATAGCTGTTAATAACCTTATGAAATGAATTATTTGCACAATATTGCAGTTTTAGTCTCACACAAATGGTGTTAGTTCTTAATAGCGTCGTCTTTCTTAAGCTATCACTGCCTTGGACCACCTGCCTGCTCAGTAATGTCGGGCGCCGTGGCAACCCGGACCATTGCACCGTGACTGAGGTTGGCGCTAATGAACTTGCTGTCGATGAGCCATTAAGCCTCATTCCCCCTCACTCTTTTTTTCAAGTTCTCGTGCTGATGTGCAGTCGATATAAAACCTGCCATGAATAGAGTGTGAAAAAGGGTGTGGAAAAACAGTCGACAGTTAATAATTATCGAAGACATTTTTTTCCGCCAAGTTGAGTATGTAATATGTCAAATGTAGGCACAGAAGCTCAACTCTGTTCACAACTGTCCACGGAGCCATTATTCTTTGAAAAATTAAGAATACTTGGTGTTATTATACTACAACTAGCTGAATTAGATGGTTTGAAATACTGTTTAGGTATGATAGGTCATGGGTATGCTCTTGTTCGACCGAATTAAGTTTATTAAAATTTTTGCGCACACTGGCTCATAAAAGCTGATTTTTGTTCGCTTTGCTCACTCAATCAGCGCATTCAGTGACTCAAATCACCCACCCCACCGCTAATACTCCCCTCCCCCCTTTCTATGATCACTTCTGTTGTATTTTTCATGTTCGTGTTCGCGGAAACCATCATGTGTCTCAAATTCCCCCCTCAACTCCACGTGTAATGACCCCCCCCCCTGTTCATGTTCATGTTCATGTTCACGCGGGCGAAATAAATTAGCTTCAAGGCGGTCTTGAAGTTGCCCCTTCGAGAAGCATGGTGTCCTGAAAAGCTTCCCCAATGCTTCCCTCCTACCAGGCGTGCGGTGCCTTTGGCTTTTACTTAACTCTGAATGCTTAACTATTATAACTATTAAAAGTAGTGCTAACAAGTCGTAGTTTTGATTTAACGCTCTTATTCTGTAGATAACTATCAGCCAGTGATAAACAAATAACCGTAAAAACCACAACCGTAGTTAGCAATGCTTGAAATCAGAACTGGAAATTTCCACCTGGTATAAATGCCGCACAAGTTATTAAAAAACCTGAAACCCACTGGACACGATTGCACGGGATTTGTTTGGGTTACGAATTTAGTGATAAAACCCGAGTTCTGTTTGCGAGGAATGCTAACTAACGGAAAGAGCTTACATTACTACTCAATAGCATTAAAAACAACAAATGCTAAACACAATGTATTTCCCCCATCAGCGTAAAAGCCTAAAGCTTGACCTTTAGGCATTAGTGTTTCGTTATTGCTCCCTAATTTGCCGTCCCACAAATTACTCACTTAATCGTCTTGAAAACTGTCAACGTCACCTTACGAAATGGTGTCACACTATTCGTTGCTTACCTTATTCCGATCGCCTACGCAAACATGGTCTTACCTCCATGAACCTTCATGAACGTTTTCATGATACTTCCCTACCAACTTTTTCACAATCTCCTTGATGTGGACCCTGTTCTTTCCCTCATTCCAAATTTCAACTTCCTCTCCGTATTTCTGGCACTGTCTCTCGTACTAAACTACGCTTTCCCCTTTTCACGGAAACGGTTGTTCAACCATGGAACTCCCTTCCTCAGTCTGTTGTTTGTGCTCCTTCCCACAACGCTTTCAAGTCACGCTATGAAGCACTTGTTGTTTAACTTCTTTGGGGTTTTGGGTGGGTAAGTGTTTCGTGCACCGTCGATCTCCATTTCTACTTCTTTAACTTGTCACGCAAAAACAGAAATCCCACTGAAAGTCTTAGATTTGCAAGTAAAAACTGACTGCCTTGTCTAAACTTCCCGAATAGTTTTACTTCCCTTTGTTTCAAAAATGTTGAGAACACGCTAGTATGAACAGGTAATGGAAGCACAAAGCCAAATATGGTCCTCGAAATTATGTATAGTGTTTGTTCAAAAGTGCGCTTCTCATGCAATATTTAGGGCAGTAGAAGCAGCATACCATTCACCATGTATGAACACACCAGTAGGTTTAATCATTCACACCTGCTCTCAAAGTTGTGTTCAGCAAAAGGTCTGTGTTATATTTATACGTCACTAGTACCTACGTAGGTTTAGTAGACAATCATTGGCTCTTATATAAATACATGTGTCTTCAGAGACACTAAAATGCAAAAATAATTTGTCTTTTATGTAGTGTTTGTTATCCACGTCCTTGGTGTAATGCTTTCTGGCATGTCTGTTTATGGTAGTGGAGCTATCGACTTTCGGGTTGTTTCATAAGAGATAAAGTGTACGGTATATCATCAATACTTAACATACAGAACTGAAGTGAGTGAGACGTGGCTAGACAGAACGTAGAGTTGGAATGTTGTTTGAAGTTGGTATCGACCGTGTCACGCCAAGAACTCCAAGAACGCCAAGAATTTTTTGTATGTTAGCTAAACTTTTTCCAAAGTAAACAAAAATAAAATATCTTTAAATAGCCAGCCAATATTGATTTTTGAAAATGAAACGGAACTGTCACTTGTTTCACCTCAGAATTAACTAGTGATTACGTGACAATGGATGTAACATCTCACAAATTGCAATTAAAATCAGCAATAAAGAGAACCTAATTTCACGGTTTTAAGTAAACTGTTCTTCCGGAAACTGTGTTAATTAGATAAGACTAAACAATCAAATTAGGTTAGGAAGTAAACACAGCAGACAGTGGGCATTATGAGTTGCTTTGTCAGAACACAGTTTTCAGAGAATTTGAAAGAAAGAACATCCGAAAAAAATGATGAAACACGCAGTACTAACAAAAAATCAAACATTCATTTTTTTTTTCAAAATAATTAAGAAACCGGTTAGAATCAGCTGGAGTTGTCGTAAAGATGTGATGTGAGTATGCCCGTGATAAATGACCGCAGTATACACCTCGAAATACTAAGATACATATTGGCTGGTGCAGTCAATAATTAAAGGAAAAAGAAAAACTTATCCCAACGTTTCCAGAATTTTCATTTGTAGCTCGTATTTTGTCGGTCAATATTAGTTGCCGAAGTAACGTCATTAAAGCGAATACCCATCACTATTTTCTTACACCAACGAAGGACAAAAGTGCATTATGCCAATGCTTAAACCGCACCAAGCCTAAATTAAACCGCACTCTATCAGACTAAATTATTAAAGCTCAGTCTGCAAGTCATTGCTTGCTCAGAATGTCTCTACCCGCCTGCGAGAAGTGTACTCGTCGTCCAAGAATGTCTAACAGCTAAAACGGACTTAGTGTCGTTATTATTAGTCGTATCATGATTCACCCAACCTGCAACATGAAATATGCATATTCGTCATTTCTGAAAACAATATCTTAAAACTCTCGACCTTTCGCAGCCATTAACGCCCTGAAGGAAGTAATCCATAAAGGAGCGTAGCAGAGAAACCAACATTTTTCTGTCTGAATTTCATTGTCCAATATTGTACATTCCTAAACATCACCTTTGTTGCAATTTTCAATGCTCGATTCACCTCAATAACCCTGCCTATATCGTTATCCAGTTTCTGCTGCCAACTAACTGAATCTAAAGATTTAAGACACACAAATTTTGTTGCCTAATACGCTAGATGCATATTTAACTTTGGTGTATCATACCACCTTTCCTGCGGCCTTGACATTATTGCTGACAATGCCTTAATAGTTACTGCTGACAATGCATCAACAGTAACCACATCCTTATTACACAAAAGGCAGGCATGGCAGCTGCTGTTAACAGCAGTTAAGTATTTATTACGTTTATACCTTCAAAATTTGAAGATCTGGGTTAACACAGATCCAGGAACAAAACACCAGCCAAGCATGTCAATAAGACAATACGACCTTCCGTAAAGTACCAAATTCTACTCATGATACGAATTCCAATACAATTTCTGAAAACAGGATCAGAGAAATTCCTCACAGCCATACCTTGCAATCAGTTACGATACAAAACGAACCTCGCTCAGCCAATTATCGGTCGCCAGATGCATACTGATCTACTGTTTGTTATTTATAATATCACCAGAATTGTAGCCACATTTTAGGGTGCGTGTACTGTACACACATTATTCCTTTAAGAGCTTGCGGTTTGTAAAATCCATGATGGAAACTTGGTTGACACGTATACCAGCAAACCAACAGTTCTTTCACCAACAATTCAATCAACCTCATCTGACGCCCGTTGCACACCAGTGGTCATAAAATAATCCATCAATAAACAGACAATAGCCTGAGAATCGAGAATGAATTCAGCCGGGTCCGATCCCACAGGTTGTCTTTCCATTAGATCTAAAAGGCGGGTGATAAATCACAATCGAAGCCATTTGCCGGTTCCTAATGCCGCTAATACCACTCAAGAACAAATGACCTCCGAATTAATGATTTAAATGGCCGCCGAGACGAGGAAATTTTCGAAAATTACGGAGAATAAGTAATGGCTGGCGGAACTATGGACTGGCATGTTTAATGCCGCCAAATGCCCGCCTTGTCAAGACGAATATATTTATTATAGAATTCTGCGCGAGAAAGTTTGAGTTTCAACAGTATATTTAAATGAGCTGGTGCTAAGAATTTTGCACGCTATAATATACCAGCAGTTTGCATGCTAATGGGAAATATGGGGGAATTTAAAGTGAATCCGACATTGATGCATATTGTGTAGCTGAAGCTAGTGCACAAATTTGTCATGTATTCAACGGTCCGTGTGATGATGTATTCATGTACTGCATGGATGTCGTATTGCTGAATACGATACTCAGTCACTATTAAGCAGAGGTGACCTGCATTACAGCTCTCTCACCTTCGCTAGCTACTTGACAGGTTACAACTTTTATACACTGTTTATTCTGTACTTTTTCAAAGGTGCTTATATTTCCGCGTGTTTTATAGTAACAATAGTGTGTTTGATTAGTGTCTATGTAAGCTAAGAGGTCGTTAATTTTATACATTCCGTAAATCCAGCTCAGATACTAATTTTATGGCAATATACATCATTTCCTGTAAATTATCATCTTTCGTTAGTAGGGTTGGAGCAATGGAATATATACACGGGGGCCCCCCCCGGAGCATGGAAAAAATGCATTTTTTGCCATTTTTGAAGAAAAAAGGTGCCCTATTCTTCTTTTCTGCGTTGAAAGATGCTCGTCGCAGCGAGGGGAAAGGGCCTAAAAAGGGCAAAAGAAAAAGGCTAGGAACCCCAAGAAAGGGACCAGAAATGGCAAAAAAGTGACACGACAAGAGAAAAAAAAGGCTCCCAGAAAAATTAAGCCTCGTCGTGCCGTTTCACTGAAAGTTTTCCCTGCCGTCTCGGATTTCTGTGCCCCCTACCGGGTTGGATTAAAAACCATAATATTTAGCAAAATACTTCGGTAAATGTGTATCTTTGATCGAAATGACGTTTGATCGAAACGATGTTTTACTAAAAAATGAAGTTTTATTTCATGCAGCTCATCAAATAAAACCTAGACCTTTCAACTCATCCGATATTTTTTCATGACATGCTGCTGTTTTTAGCTTTGCACGGCCTAAGAGTCTGTACATAAGCTATTATAATTTACCATGTATGGTGTATAATGACTTGTTTCTGATGGTATCAGATTTGGTGCAATGCCCCACAATATTGTATCAATTTTTTTGTTGTTGAAAGCAAAGCATTCCTTCTTCACACTGTTTGTATACAGGAATGAGCTAAGACACAATGAAACAGCTAATTCAAACCCCCAATTCAAATACACGAATAAGAAAACACAACAATGAAATAATTCAGTGGCACACTAACACTGGACGAATGTCTCAATCCCAACAATGTCAACAATGCCAAAAAAAATAAGTGGTAACTAGATTCTAAGCGATATTCTTTTAGCCTAGGGGTCTTTTTTACGCCGCTATAGTTAAGCAGTACCAATGACCGATGGTAACCTGGTAACCATCATTGGACCGTTGAGACCAGTACCAAGAAGACGACTTTGATGTAGGCTTACAAAAAGTCTCGTTTGAATTTTCAAGACTTGCTAATGTTGTCCACACCACGTGAAGCTAATATTTCGGCCCAGGGCAGCTTTGTTATTATTTACATCGACACTATAAAATAAATATATTTCACAAATCCGAAAGGATAAGAATAAATCCAGGAGTGATACAGTGGTAGGCCGTACAGTGGTGGTCGTGCTAATCGAAAGGTGTTCCTAATTTTCTTTAACATTTTCGAACGGAGAAGTGCACCTTAAAAGAGCATGTTAAAACTCTACGAAGCTAAGTAGCCAAATTCTTTATTATTAGATTCCGGTTCTGACGAATTTGGCTAGAAATTTGAGGACTACTGTTAGCAGCGAGGAATGTTGTATAGTACTAAGACTCTGGCAAGTTTTGACTTTGCATGTATCCATCATTATAAAGAATTTGAAAAAGCCAGTGTCTGATCTGGTGGAGGTTCAGGCGGCAATTCATTGGGGGTTTAGAGTAAAAGTGGACGATTTTATGATATTTGGGTGTTTTACGCCAATACTGACATCTGGCCATGTTGGTTTCTGTCAGTATTGTTTTGTCAGGTACTTTAAGAAACAATAATATCCCAAGTACTGCTTCCACGAAACTGAGGCCTTTTAAAATATTGCTTACATATTAAATGAATCTCCCATTTACAATAGAATCAGTCCTTCATTTCTTATTTTTTTACATTTTTGTACCAGTACTTGTTGCATTTCGGCTAAGGAATATCACATCACTCACAAAATATTTCCTCATGGCGGTATCTTTGTAATAAACCACAAACGTAGTGTCCGTGCGCTTGCGCGGCCATTACAACTTTAACCAATTTAAATAAAGAAATCACAAGGTAAAGGGTAAATAAAGCAAGCAGTCAGCATTAAAGACTGGCCTTGTGCGATATACACAATACACTACCCAGTACCCAGAAACCCAGGAACCCAGTACCCGCCCCGGTAGCGCAGTGGTTAGAGCGCCTGGCTAGTAAACGCGATGTCCTGGGTTCGAGTCCCAGTCGGGGCAGTAGTCTTTTCTTTCTTTCTCAGATTAGTGTATTGTGTATCCGCACAAGGCCAGTCTTTAATGCTGACTGCTTGCTTCATTTAACAAATTTGACAGGCTGTTAAATGTTGAAATACCATCTCTGTTGAGATACAGCCAAGCACACCATGTTGATATAGGCTATCATTCTTTTTTATAGACAAGTAAGCCTATATCTCAATTTAAAGTAATTTAGAATGAAGTAAACAGATCGTCCTTCTCTGACCCGGTTTTAATCAAGTTTATTCGTTAGTCCTAAAGCGAATAGAAAGACGACTCACGAGCAGGGCCGTCACTGGCCTCTAGTCTATTGATTATTTTTCATTAAGGCACGGCGGTGACGTCATGCTAACACATCCCCATGTTAAGCGTAGTCGTTATATACGGTTAATGTGAAAACCCACACACGCCACAGTGGGCTAATTTTGATAACCCACACTTTTTTGATAATCTAACACTTTTTAGGGGGTCTACACAACCCCTGCTCCACCATGTGACATATGACCCGAAAATTACACAAATTCAACCAGCACATCTCATTGCAACCAGCATAAACAGGCACATTTACAACCTGCGACATTTTTTTCCAGCCTAACACGAAAAAAAAAGAAAAAAATTCGCGTAATAGGGGGGGGGGGGAATGAGGCTTAATGGCGCGTCGACAGCTTGGTCATTAGCGCCAACCTCAGTCACAGTGCAGTGGTCCGGGTTGCCACTGCACCACACATTACAGAGATATTATTCAAACCCCTAACCTAAATCTTGTCATACATCTGTACCTCCTGCAAAAATTGAAAAACACCGGACAGGACAGACTTATCGCCCAATTGACGGCCAATGTCATGCGGAAGATGGAAACGACGACGAAAACCATCAAGATGGCAACAATCAACAAGGAAGTGCCGGACCGTAAGTGGCCGCCGACACCAATAACATTCAGGAGGGTCAACCCCCTGCAAAAGGAAACAGTGAGTAAGTCGAGTGTGACCAATGCGCAAACGGGCCAACACCACCTCCTCACAGCGACTGCGGCGACACGCCGAGTGCCATTCCTCAACAGTGCCTTTAATAGCCCGTAATTTATTGCCGTCCTGTCCATCCCACGAGGCTTGCCAAAAAGCGTGTAACCTTAGACGCAGAGTTGGAAAAGCGTCCGAGGGAACAAGGCTGAGATCCCTTCCGAGAGGGCCAGAAAGGGCCCCTTTTGCTGCAGAATCCGCTTGCTCATTTCCACCTATCCCAACATGGCCCGGGATCCAGCAGAAAATCACGGTTTTCCGCTGGCCAGGCAAGCGGGAAAGCAAAGCTTGGACACGTTGTGTCAAGGGGTTCCGTGGATTGTAAGTCGCCAAGGACTCCAGGGCACTCATGGAATCACTGAAGATAATGAAATGCGTGCCCTGAAGGCCAAGGATCCATTCCACCGCCAAACCGAGAGCCAAGAGCTCTGCAGAAAACACAGAATAGCCTGATGGAAGGCGATGGGCAACCGTCACTCCCTTACAAACACAAGCACAAGCCACGCCAGCGTCTGACTTCGACCCATCAGTAAACAGCCACTCATAACCGGCGTACTGAGAACACAGCCCCCACCCACGGAGGAATGGCTCAACCCGGCAACCTTTCGTTCCGACTGTACGAAAACTAGGCTACTGACACTTTGAAACCCACCTAAAAGCCTACGAGACTCAAGCGAATAGCGTATTATATACACTCATCGTATTTAAACTATTAAAGTAGAAAAAATACAGTTTTACCTTAAAACACAAACATCGGTATTACGGAACGTCTCTCCCCTTCGGTCGGCCTTAATACACAAGAAGCTTCCAACCCCGTTTCCAACCCGGAACTTCCGTTCAGGAATTTACATAAGTCGCATGTAAACATTCTTAAATTCATTATGATTCACACAAAATATTTACAAACAAGTCTTCAAAAAACTCGTATAAAACGATAATTTAGCTTGACGTCACACCTTAGCATTACAATACATATCCGTGAATCATAG
>JAHWFP010088957.1:0-32614 GCA_023313725.1 Lithobius niger
AAGGTGGCTTACTGAACTACGTTATTTCTAGTGTATGATTTTCGCTGTTGGCTTAATTTCCAATTTTCCTTAGTATTATTTCCAGCGATTTATGCCTATTTATTATGCCTATTTATTATAGTCCTGAGGATGAGCGTTACATTTGCATCACTGAACCAGAAGCCAAAGCATCTGTCCTTAACACTTACTTTCGGTCGGTCTTCAAGACAAATCCACCAGTTGTATTACAGGAGATTGGATCGATCACCCATGCTAGTAATTGAGGTCGATGAAGTTAATGCATCCTGCTTAATGTCAACGGCAGATCTGCCCCAGGTCCAGACTGTATCCATTCAGTTATTTTGAAAGAGTCAGCCTCTGCACTCTGTTCACGTTCACCATTAACAACACTCTTCCAGAAGTCTATTTGTTGTGGCAAAGTACCTGCTCAATGGAGGGCTGCTCACGTAACCCCTATCCAAGGATGATACAAGACTAAACTAACCCATCCAATTTTAAACCAACCCATCGAAGACTGACCCAACCAATCAGCCTAACAACCATTCCAGACAAAATTCTAGAAAAAATTATCCACAATCAAATACTAAATTTTGTTTCTGGACAGGAAAGATGATGTACATCTTTTACGTAAATGCAACCATTGATCCCCAAAATCGCATTTCAAGTATATTGTCAATACGGTAGCGATTCTTACTGTGAAAGTTCGTTTTAAAATTCGAAAGTTCAGGAAACAATTACGCACATTTCAGAACACAAATACTATACCAGTATTCGCAAATTTCTGACAGACTGGACGCACGTCTGTCTTCATCAGGCACTAGGATTGCTAAGACTTTTTCTTACGACATCGGCATCATTTTTTGAACTTGGCGTTCGTGCTCGTGGCTGGCGTGGCCTCACATATTTGTTGGGCACGTTGTTGTTCCAACAATTGGACAGCAGCTCGATAATTTCTCGTCCAATCCTTAATTCGTGTGAACACTCCTTTTTTCCATTGGTTGTTAAAGTGATTTTCGGGTTGAAAATGCTTTGGTGAGCCCTCTAATAGCCCAAAATGGACATACTTAGGATATTCTGAAAGTTTCCGTTTCTGAAAGTTGCAAGTTTCCGAGGCTTGGCCTGAAGAAGGTGGCAGATCTCGGTCACTGAAAATTTGTCTGTGAATTATAATTTGCATGGAACTTTTGGTATTGCGTGAGCTGTTAGTGTGAGTAATTTCCGTTAAACCAAAGTGAATTCGACGTTATGTCAATCTTTATCCAAAATTGTTTAGCTTAGCTAGGAACCGTCCTACTCCAATTGAAAGGTGAAGAGGTAATGACGTAGCCGAAATTGTTTTTGAACATTTAGTTGTTGATATCTTCTGAAGAGGTGAACGGGCGAGACTTCGCCGAACGTGCACGTCAGGTCTTCTAAGGTGGTTTAAGTGTGAAATTTCTTTATTTGAGGAATAAGGCAGTGACGTGCATGCTCATAACATCATTTATTTAAGGTAAAGAAACGATATTCCCTGCTTTCGAACGTGACCAGGCTGGCGGCTGTGCATTGCATTATTGAGGAGTTAACAATCACTTGAACCAAGGGCTATTTGCAGCAAACAAAAGTAATTCCATGTCAATTTTTATGACACACCAACAAAAACATCAATAAGGTAATACAAAGATGATACTTAATAAAGTAAACGGAAAGTATGTGCACTAAAATACTTAAATCGATTGGAAGTTTTTCGTTGCAACGAGGCTTAGAACTGAGCAGACGGTATATCGTTCGTGGGCCATTTTAGATGCAGTTTTGATATGACGATGTGTCATCCGGCCCAAAAGGGTTTAGTTTGAAGGTTTTAAAAGTGTATGAGATGAGGTTAGGTTTGTGTTCGAATTGGCACTCGCCACTCGTAAGGTGGGTGTAATATCTGAGTTGTTCAGATTAGAAGCGGTGGTGGTGCAGTGTGTGTACAATTCTGTGTACAATCTCTTCTTGTATACTTTAAACTTTTGTTTCAGGCAACAGCAGTATTGGTCGTGACTCACAATACTCTTCAGGTTCTTATTGGAATCAAGGCCCTGCCAATTAGTTCACAGGTAAAAGAAACTGTAGACTATCCATTTACAATTAATTGGATGCGTAGGACTCTTTGATTGCCATATGAAGGTCTTCAAGGGCAAAATACAGTGATATAGTTAAGTTTGTTAAACTTTAAAACCACACAAGATAGAGATTTGCTCTTTGTGCTGTTTTAAACAGCCTGAAAGAAGCTCTTTAATCGCAGTATTCCTTCTAAAGATATGAGCTCAGTAAGATAGGCTCTTTTGACTTCATTTAGGTAAAATAAACTCGTTTCACAACTGAGTTTAATGCAAAGTTCACATTTTAGTTGTTGTGCAAGTTACAAGTTTGCTAATTCAACCACTGAGATGCTGTACAGTATAGGTGCAGATTCATGTTTTTCTTAACTCCCTATTGGCCGGTAGACCAAACATTTTTAGTCACAAACCTGAAATTTTTGTTCCCAATTTAAATGCGTTAATCGAACACGAGTTATCAAAATAATCACTCAATTTAGTGACAATCCTTGCATCTGCCAAAGCAGTTATTTCTTGTAAATTATGTTACGTTCATGTGGCCTTGTTCATGGGTTCCAAAAACATTTTGATATTAAAGAAATCTCTATCACAGTAGTATTTTACCTTTCAACTTGGAACAGTAAGGGGTAGAAGTATTAAGAATAGGTTTGGACCGTCGGAAAGCTGGCAGTAAAACCATAGTATATGGAAACATTAAAATCCGCTAACAAGAACTGAAAATAGGTTTAGTTCAGAGCCTTGTTCATCAGTAATCCACTGATCGAATTGTCCGTATGTAAAATATTTTAATTGCCAATTGGTGAGTGTCCGATGGATTGCTGCAGTTAAATACACACATTTTACAGGGCGCGAAATTAGCATTGGCCTACACAGGACAATGCCTGTAATTTTTTTGGAGGTATGGTAGTTTTGAAAATTTACTAAAAAATTCAACATCAAAACAGCTAGTAATCTCTTTCAATAAAAAAAATGGATATTTAATTCCAATGTTAACGTACTGTTTCATTATTCACAGTAATTATTAATCTAAAGCTGCATAAAAACAAGGGATGGCGTCGACCAGGTGGCATTACAATCGTACACCTTCGCCTCTTCTGCTAGCAAGCAGTGACGTTATCGTTTGTCGGAATATCTCTGCGTCATTTACTTCGCAGTTGGGTTAGCTGTCCGTGTATGCTGCATTTCAAACTGGCTATGGCAATACCGGCGAAAAAGCAATTGCGTTCTTACACTAATTGTTTTTGTCTTATTTTGTGATAACACTTCTGATTCTCACACAGATTTGTCAAATGATTTTTTAGTTTAAACTAGGGGTCGACCGAGTCCGGATATATCCGGATCCGGCACCGAATAATGCGGTATCCAGCAAGATCCGGATCCGGTCATTATATTGAGCCGGATACCGGTTGCAACACAACCAAAACATGTCGCCGTAAACATGTTGCATGCCTCGGTGAAATAAATCGACGTAAAATAACTAAGCGATCTACGTGTATAAAAAAAATTGCAGATGTAATAATTACAGTGTAAATTAGTGCACAAAAATATACTTGGGATAATCGTATTAGGTTTTCATAACTAAGAAAATAAGTTGAAATTTGACAATGTAAATGCGCTTACGAAAATATTCATCTTTCGTTGCAGTACATGGGATACCTTGAAACGATGGTCCTCTGGTTATTCTTCCATTACATCGTTGTTTTCGTCTTCCGAAATCCTTTTTTAAGTTTTTAATACCGTCGATGTAGTTTAAAGTTATTTTATTCCTAATTTATATTCGCTATCGGTGATAGTTTACGGCCGCCATCGCGCTCTAACTCTCTGCTGGCTGTCCGCAAATAGACGCGCACGTGCTAGCTTCAATGGTTGTGACCTTGACTCGCTTCGCGTGACGTCATTTGCGGCTGGCCCCCGTCGCGATAGTGATCACGTGCTATACACGTGCCAATTGAGGAATCCCAGCTTGCCAACGCGACCAAGATGGTGCCGTTTGTTTCGTTTTTGAGTTACGACAGCTTGAACCAAGGTCTAGTTTTAACAAACAAAAGCAATTTTACGTCAATTTTGATGACACTGCCAATAAAAACATCAATTAAGGTAATTAAAAGATATTAAATTAAATGAATCCAAAATAGGCGTGCCAAAGTACCTAATTCAGTCGGAATTACACCTCCGTTGTATGCAATGGCGGTTTTTCTTTGCAAATCGGGCTTTGAATCGAGAGTGCGTCGGGAGTTTTAGAAACGGTTTTGAAGTGGCGATAAATCGCGGTTTGGACGCCAAGGGGTTATATTCGAAAAGTAAGACGGTTGAATGACGACATCAAAAAATACAAGAAATAATAGCATGATAAACCAAAGATGACTTCCATGTTGCAAGAGTCGAGACAGTTTTGTTCATAAAATGAAAAAAAATACAGCTTTTTTTTATGTTGGTTTCGTTCCTTTTTTTTTTTTTTTTGCTTTCGGTCTTTGTTATACTGTGCGCAATACAAAACGGAACGAAAGCAATTTAAAGCTGTTAATAAAAGTCCTGTTGTGATTTTGATTTTGTATTAATGCAACCAAAATTCAATAATTTTAATCTAAAATAAATAAGTGGACTACATTCTGGTTTCACAAATATCACAAAATTTTGCTTATTATTTTTCGAAATGAAGCAGTAGGCTAATCAGTGAGAAATCTTTCAACTAGAAAAATGTTTTCTGACTGTTTAACCTAATGAGTGCTTTGTTTGTTTAAAAAAAAATTGCAGAATTTAGCAACATTGCAAAAACAGTTCTATAGCCTAAATGCAATTATACTATACTGGTACTCATAATAGCGTAAGACTTCTACGTGATTAATGTAAGAAAAAAATGTAAAACAAAGCGAAAATTAACACCATAGCTGCAACTTATAAGGGGGGAAAAATAAAACCACTTTATTTCGTTTTTGTGTGTGAATTACCCGGTATCCGGCACCTAGATTCGGAACCGATCCGGCACTGAAATCAAATTATCCGGAACTGACCCGGATCTGGCAAAACGGTATCCGATCGATCCCTAGTTTACACTAATCATTTCGTTACTAAAAGTTTAAGCATTAGGTGAAACTAAAAAAAAATAAGGATGGCCTTCTCGAACCCATTTAGCTTTCCTTCCTGTTTTTAGAGAACTGTATAATCCGTACACGATTTGTAAACTGGGCGTGGCTTAAAAAAATATCGATTGTCCACTCCAGTACAACAACACGACTAGCATCATTGGTAAAAAAAAAAAAAACCGCCATTGCAGCAGTCACAAAATGGCGCCATAACGCGTCTTCAATCGGGAATAGAGATAAAATTATTCACAGCCAAATAGGGAAATAATTTGGAACGTCTATTGTTATCTGCGAAGCAAGGAACCAACAAAGACTAAGAATGCCGTTTCCCCAGAAACTTTGGATGCAACAAAGGTTTCTTTCAGCTCTGTTAAACAAATAGTTAACGAAGGTGCGCAACTACTCGCCGAAACAAGTGCCACTCCAGCCGCAGCAGGGGCTACAGTTTCGCGGTTTATAACGGCAGCTAAATATCGGCCAAAGGCACCTAAATATCGGCCAAAGGCACCAACGGTAACAAGCTTGGACGACTTTCAACTGTCAGCCGCTCTAGCAGCAATAACTGAAATTCACAGAGAAGGTAATTATCCAAATCTTGATAATGTTTTGGCCAAGTTCAAATCGAAGATTGACTTTAAAGATGGGAAATTTCCGTGGCATTTAATCATAAAAAAGAATCTTCGGATGAAATACGGGAAAATACAACAACAGAAATTTTACATAAAAGCATCCAGAAATTTTTGCCCAGCGTCGCCGATTTTTACGTCAGGTACGACATTTAAGAAGTAATTCGTCCCATTTACAGTATTTATTTAATCGAACATAGTATTTATTTATTTGGATGAAACTTCTGTGAATGAGCATCACATGCGCGAATGCCAATAGCAGCTAAAGAAAAGGCGCACCGGACTCTCAGCTGACAGCCCTAATGACGGCTTGAATGGTCACCTTATTCCGATTGGAAAAGGACGAAGACTCATTTTTTGCTACACGCCGGCAGCAAGGATGGTTTTGTTAAAGATAGTATGCTTCTTTTCCGAACTAGATTTTTCCCCCACTTTCGGAAACCCCCTAGCTTGGCTGTGAACAAACAGCTCTTTTCAGAGCCACCCAAAATGAAAAGATCTGAAATTTGTACTCTTTTGCAAATAAATTGTTAAACGTCCACAGTAAAACACACTCCTTCCTTGACTTTTTTTTAGCTCCACAATGAATTAAAACTTAACCTACATTTTTTTTTTATTTATTACGTTCTGACCCAGAATTCAATGGGGGGGGGGCCCGAAGAAAAACGCAAAAACTTCCGTAATTCATCAGCCGAGTCCCGGACGATGTAGCATACGCTGTGGATGCACTAACCTTCCCCTGGAAGACTCGTACGCCTACCTCTTCCTCCCGTTCAAACTTCTGCCAACAATCCTCAAGAAGATAGAACAAACCCAAGGCCCCCATTTCTTCTAATCGGACCGAATTGGCCTGCGTCTCTATGGTTCACACAACTCCTAAACCTACTCGTAGACCTTCCAAGGAAACTTCCCGATCTCCCAGACCTACTATCTCAACAAAAAGGAACCAGATGCCACCCGAACTCCAAAATCTTACATCTGCACGGGTTGCTACTATCATCAGACTCATCAAAGATGCAGGGATTTTTGAAGAACAGGCCACCAGAACCACCAGTAAAGCACTTCGAAACTCGACCAACAAACTTTACAACAGTCACTGGGAACGATGGTTTCATTGGTGTAAGCAACAGAAGGTTAATCCAAGCAATCCCCCTATTCCCGAACTCTTAGTCTTCCTCACCGATCTGTTCAAAGATGGATTAAAAGGCTCCAGCGTATTAGTTTACCGCTCGACACTGAATTCGGTCTTCAAAGCCGCAGGAAACAAACACCTCCTCGAAGACTTCCGCATCTCCACACTACTAAATTCCTTCGAAGTCAAACTTCCTTCAATTCACCAAACCTTCCCACAATGGGACTTTCCACTCGTTTTGGAATCCTTAATGAAAGAGCCTTATGAACCCATCCAAACCTGCCACATTAACCACCTGACAAGGAAAACGGTATTTCTAACATCCCTGGCCGCAAGCCTTCGCAGCAGTGAAATTCAAGCTCTTTCAAATGACCCCGCTTACTGCTTCTTCTTCGACAACTGCAAATTGATCCATCAGCAGCTTCGTCCCGACTTCCGCGCCAAGACACAGAAAACATCTGAACCATCATAGCCAATCATTATTCCAGCGCTCTCAAACATAATTGGCGATGAACCCGAAAGAACACTTGGCCCTGTTCGAGCCCTACGCTACTACATAAAGCGAACAGCTGACCGCGAATGCAAAGAGGCCGACTCCCAACGTTACCTCAGCCGCTATGATAACAAACTGTATCAAAAACAGTTACCAACAGGGCATATGACGACCTTAACATCAGCTGCACCAACAACACCATCAGAGTTACTGCACATGAACTCAGGGCACTTTCGACCTCATGGGAGTTTCACAATCAAGGCTCCATCGCCTAATTCTCCAAGCTGCATCATGAAGAAGCCAAACTGTCTTCACAAGTCACTGCTTCAGGGACATGACAAGACAGGAAGATGGGCTACATCGTCTTGGCTCCATCGTGACAGCTAAATATGTCGTCTAATCCCTTAAGCACTTAATACAGAAACGAAGATCTCCCGAAGACGGAAGCAAGACCTCCTGAAGACGGAAGCAAGATCTTATCTCTAACAAAAAGGCCCTTCTTAGGGCAACCACATCCTACGAAAGAGATCTAAATACCGGTTCTTGTTTGTTTTATTAGTAAAGTGTGAAGTTTTGAGGGAGCCAGTCCGCACCCTGGAGTAACCCACCACCTGTACTGATGAGTTCCACACACACGCACACACACACACGCACGCACGCACTTTTCTCTCTCTCTCTTTTCTCTCTCTCTCGCTCTCTCTCTCTCTTTTCTCTCTCTCTCTCTTTTTTCTCTTTTGCCTCTTTTCTCTTGTCTCTGTTTCATTTTTCCTAGGTCTCTTATCTCTTTTCTCTCTCTCTTTTCTCTTTTCTCTCTCTCTTCTCTCTCTCTTTTCTCTTTTCTCTCTCTTTTCTCTCTCTCTTTTCTCTCTCTCTCTCTCTTTTCTCTCTCTCTCTGTTTTCTCTCTGAAGCACTTTCACAAATCAGAACAAGAGACAAGCTTCATTGGCCTTTTTCGTCAGTGTTACCATATAACTAGCCTGAATGGAGGAGTAGCGGTATAAATAATATGGTCACACGCATATTGTACGGTTTTAATGATACAAATTATAATTGGAGCATCGCACGAAAACCACAAGGACTATCCAAGCCACACTTTGCATGCATTAGAACGGGTATTTGGACAAGGTTTATAAAAAGAAAAAATCTGGAACCGGACATAGGGTTGAGCAACCATCAGGGTGACAAAATGGGCCAAGAGCCAAGATCCGGTTCTAATTATTAAAGGGATCCGATTGTTAAAAGATTGATTGTTGATTGTTGATTGTCACTAGTAGTCGGTTATGAGCAACTAAAAACAAATTTTGAAAGCGTAACGTTTTCACGATACTGTCTAGCTAAGTAAGCTACCTTGGCAGCCCTGGATGAATGATAACACAACTTTCAAAGGCTAACCCTTTTTGGCCAAACACCAAAGAAAGCAGAGCCTGCTCCATTATGTTGACAGTGGAAGTGACAAGTGCACTAGTTTATTGGGTTTATCTTAACAATAAGATAAGGTAATAATACATTACCAACAATGTTATTTATAAAATTATTTTCACAGCCTAAACTTGAAAATAATCAGTTGAATTAATTTAATGTATTCCAGTTGTAATCCAGTGTAATCCAGTTGTATTGTTTTATAAGGCACTGTTTATGCCAGCTGCAAGTTTTCTACTTTGTTTTTTATGTTTGTTTTGTTTACTTTCAGCAATTTTCCTTAGGCATTACATCCTTGTCAGCACTGGGGCTGATAGGTGCAGCATTGGAAATTGTTTTAATTCTGTATCCTTTTATTATTGATTTATTTATTGCGCGGTATGGGAGATCAGTATAGAGACTAGTAGTAAGCATAGACATATGGCAGGCATAAACGAAAGAAGTTTAGTAAATGCAACTCTGCATACAAAAGAGAGTTGAACCAAACATGGTAGAAAAGGGAACGCAGTTACAATGTAAACAACGTCAGCGTTCCTCCACTCCTCATGCGCAATAATATGTGCATGCAGTCGCACGTCTAACTATGTCTTATAGTTAGCCACAGTATTCTTAAAGGGGCATTCATTCAATCCTAACACGCAGCACTACTTTAGTGTGTAAAATCAGCCATTCATTGGCCGAGCAGAGTGAAGCCTTTCTGCTCGACTGAATTTATAGTTTGGGTGTCTGTGTTTTTCTGTTCAGGACAAAATGATGTTTGCAATTTTGTTATGAGTTCGTTCAAATTCAAGTGGAGCAGCAAAGCCATGCTCTGTGGAACACTGGGTAGAAATAGAGGTTACTGAACTACATAGGCGCCGGAGATGGGGGGGCCGGTGGGGCCATGCCCCACTACTTTTTTAGTTTAGTCTATTTGGCCCCACCACTTTTTCCAGTAAAAATCGCTGTATAGTATGTTTTCATTGCTTGTCTGGCTTATTTTTATTATTTTGTCCAGTGAATGGCCATTAAAAACTAATTGCTGTTAGTTTACGTATCATTGACTTCATGTAGTTTTGGTTATGGAAGCTGCGAGTCGGCGACATGCTTAGTACGAAGTGAAGCGCTTGTGAGTCGTGACCTGCGTCACGTAGCGCCCAACCATTTAGCTGTTTGTTATTAGACCTTGCTTGACTTGACTTTTCGAAAGTACCAAAGGTGTGCAGCGATGTAAGCAACTATGGATTAGAAATGGGGAATACAAGCATGTCAAAATATTACGAAAGTGGTTTGAGTACTAGTGATGAAGATTAAAGAAATAATGAAAAGTTTATTATAGTTTTTGCGTTAGATAGCCACGATCATAATGACCAGACCAGCCATGACACAAGAACTTCACGGGGAAAAATAACCGTCTCGGACCCAGAACCAACCAGTCTAAAAGTATTTTTTTTTTTTTGTTGAGTGTTAAAAAAAAAGCACCCTATGTGGTTGTCTAAACTATATTTCCAAACTTCATTAAAAATAACCCGTGGGGGGGGGGGGGGCCCCAAATTTCAGAACGTGGCCCCACCACGTTTTTAAGGCTTGAGGCGCCTCTGCTGAACTATGAATTTAAGCATCTCGCTCGGTTGAGTAATTATGATCTTCAGAAATGAGTTGAATGACTATTTTTTACACTTATTGCATCATATGAACATGTACATTTTCTTTCGTTAGGGCGATTCGTGTACAACATACATTTAGGAAAAATAAGTCCATTTATCTTACATTTAGTAGCAGTAATGGTTGACAGTTCCGAATTCGATTTCAGAAATACCTTGGGCTATAGGCCGGGGAACAAAAAATGTTCCCTTAAAATAGATTAAGTAAATTCCGAGCAATTGCTCTGTAGCACCGACCCACCCAAGCCCCTAAAATTAGCAACTATCAAGGTAACAGTAAGCGATGTTTAATAGCCAGTTGTTGCAGAACAGTCTGTGGAACAGCGTTCCATAGACGGACCACAGGTTTTGTGCTAGAGTATTGCACCATGTTTTGTTAGGCCGTGTTTCCTGAAAGAACACCCGGGCCCTTGTTATTGTTTCTTACTATCTGCAAAATGCTTACCTTCGGTATGTGCTAAATCGTTTCGATTTTGCTTTATTTGCCCGAATTTTAAACCCCTTTATGGTTCAAAATGCAATGCGTTGAGTTTAGCTAGTCTGCCGCCAGAAATGCTAGTGGCATGGCCTATATCAATTGATATAGTGGTCGTTCTTCAATTCGTTTCGAGCATCCATGGTTAACACACGGTAGCCCGCTTTGCTTGCTTTAAATCACGACAGATTCTAATTTTGTGTACCAACTTTTTATCCTGGAGAATTAAATAGGTGCTTTGACACCCCATCCACGCTGAAACACAAAATATTTCCTTATAATTCATTCGCGACTAATTTCTGCTTCTTTGATGTTGAAAATTTTCATTTTGAAGTTTAATTCAACACTTAAACTTGCACGTACGTAGCCTTCTGCTTGCATTTCACGAACGCTGACACGTCATTACTTCGCCATTTCGCCAGCGTGTTGGCTGCTTTTAGCCTTGCGTGTTTGAAGCATTACGCATGTGGTAGTCGTAAAAGCATCTTCCAACTGGTGAATAAATTAGCACTTCATGTGTTGTGGAGTTTAGAATTTCAGATCGGAGGTTGTTGGCTGCATCGTAAAATTCACTCCTCTTTTTCTCCCCTGCACACCAATAATCCATAGGCAGACTCCTGCGGAGTTGGGCGCAATTTTGGTTTTGCTGATAGGCCGATCAAGACAAACGTAAAAGCGTTGCTTCATGTCGCCACTCCGTCAGTTCGCCGACCATCGCCGACTTTGATTGTAGCATAGCGCCATCTATCGACGCGGGAACGAAGCCTTTTACAACTCTGGTCTCACAAGTGATAAACACCGATCCAGGCGCGCTGCTCTGATGAAGTTGGTGCTTCTCATACGGATGACGGAGGTAAAAATTAAATTTTTCCTCCTTATGTAACGTTGACAACAAAGGGTCAGTATCAGCACCGAGGAAAATCAGACACTACCTCGTTGGAGCCGGAAGTGTAGGGCAAATGTTGCAGTTGAAATTCTGAAACAAATTAGTGACAAATGCTCCGAAACACACAAGCCCAAAGTGTGATTAAGGAGCAAGCCCTAAGAAAAAACTTTCAGGCAGAGAATATGTCGAAAGTAGGGTTTCAGATGTCACATTAAATTACGTAAGCAAAACGTCGGACCCTAAAAATGTAACTTTCATGCAGAGAAAATGCCTAAAGAAAGGTTTCAAATGTGACCAAACTGACGTAGACAAAACGTCAGGTGGCAATGTGTCAAATGCTGGTATAGGAAACAAAACTAAGCCTAAAAACGTTATGTCTCCGGTTCGCCACCCTGAGGACAGTGTTGACGATGCAGGGAAATTACAGCGACCCTCGCCTTGGGCAGGGGCTTCGCTGTAAAATCACTTACACATCGCCAGTCCACCCGGTTGTCGCCGGTTTGTAACACGGCTGCCAAGTTTTAGGTCCGTCACTTTGCCTGTTAGTCGGTTTTCAGTTTCTCCGTCCACATGTGTCCTGAAACGGTGCTTACAAGGCCCAGTAGTGAGCACATTTCACACTGTGCTGAACTTCATATTGACAGGCACTTGACTGAAAAATGCTGCCATGGAAATGACCAAAATTCAAACTTTCGTGGGGATTCGCAAAATGAATTGGATTATTTCACTGTTTTAACAGCGACATGGGCTTACTGCTGGTTGATGAATTGTAAATTTGATATTGTATTTACATCCTAGGATTGGATCTTGTTGACCCCTCCCCCCCTCCTGCTAAATGGCTTATCAACTCTGGGGGAGAGATGGCAGCTCCCATTTCCTTTCACAATCCCACCGCCAGGGATGAGGTTATAAGAAGGGTTTGAATGGTCACTTAAATGTATGAAACTCAAATTATTACTCTTAAGTTGAAGAATAAATTCAAGTTTAACCTGCATCTCATCGTATTTTACATTGAAATTTGTCCAAGCCTTGAAAACAAAGTTACTAATTTTACAATGTCATGTCTGCGTCTTTCATCTCATTGTTGCCAGACAGATCTTACATGGGATCGTTACATGATGTAAATCGGTTTTCACATGGGTCTTGTCAGACACTTTCTTTTCAACTCAAATGTTGAATTGAATGTTGAATGTTGAGACCCAAGGCATTGAGAGGCTTAGAATCATCCTTAACTATGTAAGCATACAAGAGAGAACTACGACCCCATGAACACATGCACCTTCCACACGTGAAATTTAATACCCGTGAGAGCTAACCTCCACACCAGCATTGCAACCAAATGGAAACAATATGACCAACAACAAAGGCCAAGGCAACACCCACCGCATGATTCGAAAGTAAACAAACAGACTGATGTGAGCCAAAACACCGGAAAAACCTCAAAATAGACCCTGAAGAATACAGTTAGGAGACTTACACCATTTTCCTCCGCACAAACTGTTGAAAATTTGCAGAAATTTTGGACTAATTTTCTTGTGAGATTGTGCACGTTTGTTTTGGTGTTAGAATTTTTATGACGAATTGACGATTTAAGTTGTCAAAAAAATTGAATTGTAAATTTTTTTTGTTTTTTGTTTTTTCTTCTTTCTTGGGCTAGTTTTCCTAGGCCGAAATAAACCACTGCTGGTGATGCATGCTGGTTAGTGAGCATACACGCCACCTGGTAGTGAGCTAATGAAGCTGCTTAAAGTAAAATTTAAGGTTTTTGAGCTAGTAACTAAAATAGTATTCTAGAATAAGAGAAAACTAATTTTATCTTTAAAGTAACATTTTATGTTAAAGCTTTTTTGACACACGGTCAATATTTTTCACACAGTTCTCGTGAACAGATAAAACACTAAAAATTCTTGTCATTTTTGATGGGTCAACAGCTAGTAAATCCTCTATTTTCTTGAATAAACTCACTTTTACAGCTTGCTTAAAACTTGTTGATTTGGGTTGCCTTACACATGTAAAATTAGTTTCCTTAATTTACTTACGCAGATATTTAATTTTGACGAGTGTCATAGGTTTCTATACGTTGCCCTATTTTTCCAAGACCCAGCCCAAACTCCATAATACTCCAATGACACATGTGATAACCAATTGTGCTGTGTTATTAGTACTTAGTTCTGCTGTGCCTTTGTTGTCGAGAACATTGGGTAAGTGTTGTTTTTAGGACTGTTGTAGGACACTAACTTTTGTAAACCGTCTCGTAACTTTTAAATCCTGTTTTAAGTGTTTTAAGTATTGATGCAAAGGCGTTAGTTGGTTTAACGAAATATATTTAAAAAAAAAAAGAGCCTTTCATAGGGCCAAGAAAATATCAAGTTTTGTCCTACCACAGTGATCAAATCACCAACCTTTTATTTTAAAATCTTTGGAAAAATGTTTTTGGCCATTTTTTGTGTACAGCGATTCAAATTGTAACATTGAAAAAGATACAAATAATTGCTTTGGTATAAGAGCTAATTTATAGAACATGCATAGTACCTAGAAGGGCTTGTGGCATGGGGTGTGGAAGGAATTTTGCCACTAGCTCACTTCTGTTTCTTTGTTTATGCAAAGCTGGATTGGGAATGATTGCAAGTGAATCATTCGATACACGTGCAGTCTCGAGATCACATCCCAAACCGAAACTTTCCTCCCACCGCTTTGCGGCACAGCACCGTCAAAGTTTCATTCTGGGATAGATAAAATGGCAGCCCTCGTACTCCCCCCTATGACAGAATTAGGGTGTGTTCATGTAATGGCAAACAGCCAAGCTTCTCATGCTGCTATTGTGTTACGTGGCTTTTGCTACATTATCCTATTTGGCTATTGTGTATTGATGAGTGCAGCATCACGTTTCTATATAGATAGGTTGCCTTGCACGCATTTTTTTAGATCTTCTATTACCTGAGAACTGAATTTTTTTGTTTTATTTTTCGTTTCGTTTTAGGGATAACGAACTTTGATCTCCTTGGTGACTTTGGTCGCATCGAATGGCTTGGCAACTTTTACATAGTCCTTTTTTACAATTTAACTTTTATGTTCGTTGTAACATTGTCTCTAGTTGTCAAGTTTACTACAACGATGAGGAGAGAATTTTCATTTTGGTACGACATGCTGCAAGCCTGGGGAAACCCACAAAAGCCTCCCGCTCCAATGATGTCCAACGGAACTACTCCAACCAATCCGAAAGAGGAGTAATATCAGTTATCTTGGTAGCTGAAACGAGTTGTTAGCTGAAATTCACCAAAAGTGAATTTAATATGATATTACGAATCGTGTTAATGTTTAAGACGAATGCAGTACTCGTAAAGTTGCTATGGCAGATAGTAGCTTCATCTATTGAGATCTGACGAACTTGCTGCCGATTTGTTCTTGTTGTGTTTGACACATGACACAGAATAATTCTGGCAATCATGACGAAGGATGTAGCTTCAGATTTTATGTAGATTTGTGTTTAAACCTATATAATAGGTTTAATGCACATAACTAATTAAGCATTTGACATCAAGGTTGAGTATTTTCTTAGGCAAGAGCTGTAAACGTATAGCATGCAAAAACATACTTCATAACCTTATCTCCACTAGACACACTGTCTATAATTAGCTAAAAACCTTCTTAGTGCCCCCGCCTACATCTGCATGCCCACATCGGCACAAATATAAATAAAAGAGTGACCTCATTCCAAGTGATGCATCACTGCCCCTTTAGGAGGTAACTTGTGCTTGCTGAAAGAGTCTGGTCTGCATTGGAACTGTGCCCAAGCCTGGCGATAATGCATACTGAAGTAGAGGTGGGCGCGGGTCGGGTAAACCGCGGTTCGGGTCGGTTCCGGGTCGGGTCGGTTCCAAAAAAAATAATTACTGCGGTTTGCGGGCAGCTGCGGGTCTGAAAAATAAAATTACGTGCGGTTTCGGGTGAACCGCAGCGAAAATAAATAACCGCTGATAACCGCGTGTCATAGAAAATGCGAAACAATCGTGGCTATTGGGTTTTTTTTCCCATGCTTCCCTTCACCATGACGGCAAGGCCAATTGAGGTAGAAAATGCAAGACCCGAAACCGAAACTTCAGTGCGCCGTCAATAGCAAATTAAACCGAACAAACAGCAAACGTACGATTGAAGAGGAGGAAGGGACGCATGCTGGCATGACGTTTTAAAACTTATTTTTAACTAACTAAAAAAAATCCAAAAAATAATAATCAACTCAAGAACAAGAACGGCGTTTGTTGATGTATAACAATAGCTTCGTGTGGCTTTCTTTTGTTTCCAACATTTTTTTTTCGTAATCAATGTCTTTGTTAGATTTGTAGTTAGCGGTTAACCGCGGGTAAACCGCGTTCGGGTCGGGTCGGGTCTTATTACAGCACACATTTGCGGTTTCGGGTCGGGTCGGTTGTCAGTTCAGACATTGCGGTTCCCTGCGGGTCAGTTCCAGTTTCTGTAAATGCGGGTAATTTCGGTTCCCAAAAATTGGACCCGCGCCCACCTCTATACTGAAGTGTCACAGTTAAGCTATAGCCTTAGTCTGACTTTCTTGAGCTGTTGTTCAAGCCCCATTAGCGTAGTGGTAGTCGTCTGGTGCCCATCTTGTCAACCTCTGGGGCCTCAACATATTTCAACTTTTGGATAGGTGACATCCATACCAAGTTGAAGAAATGCTAGTGTTGCTATTGATCTATATGTAACTACTAAGACTGTACCGTACACACGTTCTTCAACCAAACCAAACAATCCTGAAATGAGCCAAATTCCGATCACTTCCAAACTGAACAAAAATGTACCAAACCAATCAACCTTTAAAGTAAAATATAAAACAAGTTAGTTCACAAGCATTTGTTTCTTAACAAATGCACATATGTTCACATGGACTTGAAAGTGCACAATGTGAAAACTCTTCGAGTTCGAAGAAATCTGCTGTACCTTTAAATTTTCCCTCGTATGGAACGGTTAGAGCTAGGAACTTCTGGCTGGGACCATCAAAAAGCTAGCAAAAAAATTTTCAAAATGGTGTTTTATTCAAACATCAAATTCCGACAACTAGAAAGGAAACTGTGTTCCGTTCGGTATTTTTCTTTTGAATGACCGAACACCCTCTGTTCGGCTTTGTTCATTTTGGTACATGCTCGGTAACCACACACAAAAAAAAATTTAGATTTAAAATAGTTAAAGCTTGATTTTACGACACTTGCCACAGTTCAAATTTTTTTTACTAGTGTTGTATTTTAGGTTTTTCAGATACTGTTAAAAGTTATTGTTAATACGACTTTTACACTCAAAGCAATGGGACTGTGCTGCAAAAATGTGCAACACTAACGTAAGCTGCAGTATCAGCAAGTGCCCGTGCTATCGATTTTCATACCACAACTCTAAAAGCGAAACATCCCCGGGACTTTCCAACGTTCAAAATTAAAGAATAAAGTAAGCAGTAAATACCATAAATTTTGTATTAAAACCCCAGGCAAAGCTAACGCACACCGTAAAATGCTTTAAGGCCAAAATCGTGAAATAGTGGAGTAGTGCGCACTTTCTATTTTAGTTGATTTTGCAGCTGAAAAACGACTATAAGAGAATATCTTTGTTTTTCTGTTGCAAAATTAACTAAAAGATGGGAGGGGGGGGGGAATGAATGCCCGCACTGCTTGCTATGCTCACTATCCCCTTCTTTCTCCATGCGGCACCTGCTCCTGCAGGGAGCCTTTCTCCTCCCCCACTCTTCACAGCAATTAAAAGGATGTAAAAATTGGCCTTTCCAACATCTTTCAAAAAGGTTTTAATTGCTGAATTTTCTGTGTTAGATGTGCAGAAGTAAGGTTAGAAAATGGATTATGCTTCATTTAATTCCATCCAAGGTTTGTATCTAATTAACTGCTTAAGCCCATGGGTGCTTAATACATGATTTACGGTTAACAAACAAAGAAATGTAAAGGAGCTAAGAATGTTCTCTCCATTGTGTTTCGTGTGTGTTGTTCAAAATGTTGGGATGTTTTCTACAAACTGCCTTACCTGCGCTTGCAGTACCACTGAATATGAACTTATGTCTTTCTTTTAGAATAAGCATTTTATGCTTGTGTGGTACAGACTTAAATAGCAGAAGCAAGAAGCAGCTATCAACAATCCATACCAGAGTCCTGTTGACAACATTCCATTTTATGTTGACCATGATGATGCACACAGTAAAAAGGCTTAGATTTTTTTTAAAGTGAATTCTGGAAGTATTTATTAATGCCTCCCATATCATCTTCAAAGCTATTCTCTCTTAATAGTAAAAAGATTGGTAAATGTTACTATCCCCCCTCCCAAAAAAAAAAGTTTTGCACAACGCAAAGGATATCAATCTCCCTGTAATATTCTTGTACGTAGAAGTACGATTATTTAATAGCAGTTGAAGTGATAATATGTTGTAGTTTTAGTCGTTCATTTTGTTGTCTTTAATCTAAACGTTTGATTTGAAAGTTAGTCCTTTCGCTATGTGCTTGGTGACTAATGGAAATTTTTTAAATCGATGTACTTTTGTGAGTGAATTAGCCTAATTTACGGGCAAAAAAAATAAGTACCTCGTTTTACAGGAGTTTATCACTTAAAAGCAACATGCTGCCGGGTGGATTTTATATTTATTTTTTACACCAAAATTTTTGCCTGTATAGGTAAGAAAAAAATTCGTTGGCCAGGTTGGCATTCAATTTTATCTAGTCCTACATTTTCCTTTTCTCTTCAAAGCAAGCTCTTTTTTTTTTTTTATTGGTTTTGCCAAACTATTATCAGCATCGCAAGCTTTGCACAACGGAAAGATGTTGCTGTTATATTGTTGGTATATCCTGAGTGCCCTGTTTGTTTTGAAAGGAAGCGAAGTCATTAAAAAATAATTCACACGCACGATTTTTGGAGATTCAGACGCTCCTATAAAACAAAGTATTTTTTTTTACCCTAATGAATTAATGTGAGAGAATTAATTTATGAGTTTCTACTAGTTGGAAAGCTATAGTAGAATAGCCATACGTAGATTTTGGGGAGCGGCAATCCTCTGATGCTAAATGCCTCCTTCCAACAATTGGACAAATCAAATGCCACTCTCATTCTTATGTGTAAGTAATGTTAGGCTCACTGCATGCCTCAAATAACAGATTCAGGTGAACACTGATGATTTATTCCACATTCTAACCACGGTTTTGATCCAGGAGATATCCAGCCACGAGTGCTTCCTAGCCATCTTATCTCAAAACTGCTACTGCTGTCTCGCGCATCCACAGTTTCTGTGAATTGCTAAATACGAGGCAAGCTTGTGCCCCGTGATAAAGGAGTAATTAAAAAAAAAAATATGACACTGCCTTTTGTCATTTACAAGACAAAACATTTTATGGGCTGAAACAAGTAAAAGGAGGAACAGTTACTATCGTAAACCCCATGAAAGCTTGGCTACAGGGTAAACGAGCCCTTGACATCATGATTGAACCCAAAACTGTATCTAGCATGTGTTTGGCTTTGGATATGATATGCAAAGTATTTCCAGTGGTTCTTGACTTCGCCTTTACCAAATTGATAGTTTTGTTCACTGTCGAGGATAATAAGAGTCTTTGGTTTGTGAGAATGTCCTTGAAACTGAATATTGGTATTTTTTGTGTATTCAGACTTGCTGTTTAAAATGGTCTTTGAATTTGAATTTGAATTTGAAAGAAAATTCGACAGAAAGCCTGCTGGCTTATGGCGTCGAGTATCCCCTACTACCACTTTTGTTGTTTTTTGTTGTTGCTTGGTTAGTTAAGGGTATACCGTATTGGCTCGCATATAAGCCGCGCACGCAGATAAGCCACACGCAGAAAAAAGACATTACCCCCAACAAAATAAAGTGCACGCAAGCCAAACGTTTTCTGCACAATTCATGAGCTTTAAAGATGTGAAAATGTTGATACTAATAAATCAACCGACAGGCTCAATGTTGTTACTAAACACTGGTCCTGTTAAAATTAAAAGTGAACAGCAATTTTTGTTTATCCCTTTGGAGGCCGTGTTTCTTTAAAAATTTAAGTTAAAACGTTTTTTTTTTTAGAAATATATTCAGAATGGTTGAAGATAGTGACTTGTTGGTTGCACCATTGGAAAACTGGCCAAAAAAACTTAAAATGCTGTATTTGAACATGAATCAGTCATTATGTAGCAAAGTAATGTTGTGTCTGCATACAAGCCGAAGGTTGCTTTTTTGGACAAAAATATTTCTAAAATAGTGCGGCTTATATGCGAGCCAATACGGTATACATACTAGTTCTTAACAAGAACTTTGTAAAATATAGCTGTTAAAACCAAAACTCGGAGCCAAAAAAAAAGCAAAACTTGAAGTATCACGGCTAATAAGAATACGGCTGCATATAATTTTACTTATAAGGCCCCTTACTAGGGATTCAACATTTTTATTGCAATTTTTGAAATTAATGTTATGGTTTTAGCAAATTACAATATAATTATTAAGGGGTGAAGCCCGCTTTGAGTCTTAGCTCTATATTGCAATACACAGTACTACGTTTTAAGGCTACTTTCTTGCTTCTTGAAAACTTAGCCAAAAGAGTAACTTGTATTATGAATTAAGAAGTGTCACTTTTTTAATTAAGCTTTTCTTTCACGACCTAATTCAATTTTTTTTTAAAGATTATTCTTTGTAAAGAATGGTGTGTCTTAAATTTGTGAAATACGATATCAATCGCCTGTATTTTAAATTCACTTACTGAACATGTTTCAGTTAGATCTGCCTGCCCAAATGTGTATGTTCAACGTATGGGACCAATTTATTTTTCTGCAATGTCTCCGTGTTTAACCCGGGTTATATTTGGACTAAATGAATGTAAATTTTTCTCCTGTTGCTGCAATACACATTGCTCACATTTAAATTGGACAAGCGACAAAGTCCTAATAAAAAATATTAGGACTTATGACTAAATCGGGTCTTTAGTAATTAGGCTTATACAGTATGTCCCAGAAGTCCCGGACCAGTCAAATAAATCCTTAACACTTGGATATGTGTTGCTGATAATAGCATAGTCGTATAGGAAGTCACCTATGGCGAATCCGATAATGCCATCCAAAATGACCTTGGCGGTCGTATTCAAGGTCATCCAATTTGTATCTCCTAACATACGCAAGATAGGGGCATAAAGTAAATTAGAAAATTGTGGGGATCGTGCTACTTGTACAACACAGGAAACAGAACAAAAATCGCATACAAAACAAGGATGATATTGGATAAAGAAGTTGGATAGTTCAGAGAAGCTATCCATGGGGCAGCAGGAAATACAGACATAGCTGAACCATCAAATGAAACGGTAACAAAGATAGCATTCTTGCTTGGTTTTGGTAATACTGTAAAATAAATGCCAGAGGAGGATTTATGGCAAAACGGCCAGGTGGGCAAGCCCTGAAAGGCTCCGTTTTGTCATGAAAATTCAATGGTGTTTTTTTTTTTTTTTTTGCTGTTTACCACCCGCTCTGAACCTGTATATTCATCAGTTTTACCTCCAGATATAATGCCAGAGTCGATCATTTAAACAATTTTGAGGTTTTCTTTTACTGATAAAGGTCCTTTTAGGTATAGAAGGCCCTCCCCACACCCGGTAAATCCTCTCCCGATAAATGCATATGACCGATGCGCCAGTTAGGCCGATGTCAACACACATTAACGTAGCACACTCTGCGTGGGAAAACAGCGTACAGTGACACCATGACACCATGACTTTAAAAGTATGAGTCCCAAATTTAACTAATATGAACCATGGTTTAAATTCTGATAAATGCTCATAGGTAAACGCACAGAAACTCCTGCATGTACTTTTGGTAAATGCAAAGAACGGATATTGAAGCATAGAAAAACCGACTAGTGGTTAAACGGAAATAAAGAAAAAAAAAGATTTGAAAAAAAAACCTTTCAGGGCTTGCCCACCCGATCCTTTTGCCTTAAATCTACCACTGGCATTTATTTTACAGTATTACCAAAACCAGACAAGAATGCTATCTTTGTTACCGTTTCATTTGATGGTTCAGCTATGTCTGTATTTCCTGCTGCCTCGTGGATAGCTTCTCTGCACTATCCAACTTTTTTCTCCAATATCATCCTTGTTTTGCATGCAATTTTTGTTCTGCTTCCTGTGTGGTACAAGTAGCTGATGCCCCTATCTTGCGTAGTTTAGGAGATACAAATTGGATTACCTTGAATACGACCGCCAAATTTCCTTTTTTAAAGTGGTAGATATCCAAAAATGTTTAAAAAAAAAATGGGTTATGCTTTTTTTGACGCCCACCTTCGATGTTTGTCAAGTTAAACTTTGTAAACCCATGGGTGTTGTTTTAATACACGATCATCGGATTCGCCATAGGTGACTTCGTATACGACTATGCTATTAGCAGCAACCGATATCCAAGTGTTAAGGATTTATTTGACTGGTACGGGACTTCTGGGACATACTATGTAGTTTGGTAGATAAAAGCCACTGACGTACTATCGTAAATCTTGTATTAAACGCCCAGGCAAAGCTGATGCCGCCCTCTAAAATGCTTTAAGGTCAAAATTGTGAAATAGTCGAGTTTACCCCCACCCCGTAAATCGTTGTTTTTCTGTGCAAAATTAATTGGAAAGACAGAGGGGAAAACTAATGCCAGCACTGGTTGCTTACTGCTCCTCTTCTCTGTGCCCAGGATAATAATGGGCTCTTACACTCCTTCTGCTTGCACCTACACGAAGACCTCGCCTCTCTCCGCTTTTGATGTCAATTAAAAGAATGCAAAAATTGGCCTTTCCAACATCAGTCAAAAAGCTTTTAGCTGAGGGTTGAGAAAAAACTTGATTGCAACCAATAACCCATAACCGCCTGAAAAAACTTTCAGACCCTTTTTTAGAGTCCACGTGGTACTTGGGTCGGTTCTCGGATTCGAATCGGCATTCTCTTGGTTTGGGGCCGACGACGCTGACCACTGGGCTGTGATTGCTCGCTTTGCTTGGGGTTCCCGGGGCCCCCTCACAAAGCTTGCGCTGGGACTTAGTTTTTCTCCGTGAAGGCGTACGTTCGTATCTAATTGGCTACGGGTTAATCCTTTTTAAAAGTGGTAGATATCCAAAAATGTTTTTAAAAAAATGGGTTATGCTTTTTTTGACGCCACCTTCGATTTTTGTCAAGTTAAACTTTGTAAACCCATGGGTGTTGTTTTAATACACGATCTGTGGTACTTCTATCCGTCCACTAACTTGCAATTTGCTCGTAGAGTAGTACAATTTTTGTAGATATTCGTTTCGAAGCATTTACAAATTTTGATGAGGGAAATGTTTTCGCTCCTCGTCCTTTGTACCAAAAATGATAGGATGGTTATTTCTAATAGATTAATGGCTTGCAACAGAATTGACTGCAAGTTGAATCACAGTACTTAAATGTAACTGCAACCATGTGTAAAGAACCGACTTGATAAAGAGCAGATGCAGGGGTGCAGCATTCATAATTTGTACTAGAATGTATTGAACATTCTAAAAACATTTACAGAATTATATGGTGTGAAACATTAAATTTGTTCTGGTTGTAGGCTTATGCACATTCTAGTTACAATGGTGTGAGTTTTTGCCTAAAACCACACTTAACGATTTAACTTTATTGCTGTATAGCTGCTCAAATTATGGGCCGGTGAACCTCCTGGAGGCATATTTTGACCTAAATGTGTAACTAAATTTACTGAAATCTTTTTTAAATTAATAAAATGTAATTACTTGACCTTGTGAAGATAGTCAAGTACGTTTGAACAATGTTTATGATGCCACCATACAGTTGCACTGATATAGTAAGTCTGTTTGTTCGTAGTAGACTGCAACAGTTTCGTAAAGTATGCTATTGGGTTTAGTACAAGTGGTCTTATAGTTAATAAGTGGATCAATAAGAGTACCCCGGTACACTCTTTTAAGTAAATTCAAGCAACGGACTCTTCACTTTTTTTTCGTTAAAAAAATGTATTACAAAAAATGTAGGAAAGACTCAAAAAAATTGTCGAAAACATGTTAGGTCAACTGCCATATTATTTGCGGAAACTTTTGTGTAAAAGAATTTCATTGATCGTCCTGTAATTTCATTTGTACCGGCATAGGCCTGAAGTTTATCGTAACTTCTAAATTGTGTATTGTGTCTAGGAGTACGACTGAATTGTGATATGCTTATCAGCAAGATTTTCTGTCAACTAACATATGGAACACACGAGTCTATGTTGCCCTCGTTTATACATACCGAGTAACGCAACAGGGGGCCTAGTCTTATCCCATTCCACACAGGCTTTGTGTAAATTAAATGATTATTACATTTAATTTAATCTGCTTAAAAAAAAACTGTTGTGACGATTGCAAGGTTTTTTTTCTCCATTCCACCAAGTGCTCAATATGTTTTTCACCACTTTGTAGTGTATTGTATGAATATTTGAAAGTAGCCAAGTAATGTGTAGGATTTAGTACAGGTTAACGGCCATATCCAGTTTTCCCAAACCGCGATGAAACACCAAGGCTTATCCTTGAAAAGGTGTTTGTCCAAATACATCTTTGTCTGGTTGCAGAATTTTTTATTTATTGTATTGATGGAAATGTATAAAACCAATATCCTAATACATGAGGAATGGACTGCGGAATGCGAATGCCATTAGAGAAAACATGTATTTCACTGGGGTGAACCCGTGTTGAAAACATCTGTCGCCCAGAGTTTTGAAATGATTTTTTTATTTCGAGACTGCTGCTGCACTTCTTCCTTGGCAATTGGTAACAACGGCCATCAAGGGGAAGAAATGCAGGCTCAGCAGTTTCAACAATTCCAAAATTATCGTTTCTACGTACTGGATGACATCAAACTTAATCGTTTTCAACAGATGCCATTAGGCAAGACGAGTAAGTGCTTCTCTTATTACAATTTGAAGAAAATTTCAATTTTTTTAGTATCGTGATAGTGCACGTATAAAGATTAAAGGTATGTAATCAAGAAATTGGACGATACGAATCTCTTCAAGGAAACTTTCTACAACAAACGCAGGAGTTGCAAGCCATGCGCTAAGGCTTTGTACCATGACGTCAAGTTAAGCCACAATAACAGTGGCCATTTGGCTTGCGGTATGCGTGTCACGGCATAAAACCATTGCACATTTTAAGGGTTTAGTGTGTTACTCAAGGTTTTGCTTGTGTAGGTTAGGCTGTCATTTAGTTCTATTGCAGGTGAAAATATCGACACGGTAGTTTTATTCTGTGAGGCAGGGCTTGAGAAAAAAAATAATAATTGGACATTAAGTTTTGAGCTGAACTGATGGCCGCTAACCTGTAATTTTTTAATCCTTTTTGTACCGAAATTCTTACTTAAGATATTGGATATTTTTACGTGTGGTCATTATGTGAGCTTTACGTAAAGTGTTTTATAAATGCCAAAGCAACTAATTTATGTACAAACTGTTGTTAAGTGTCTATGTGCGTGTATATTGTGTTAATTTAAAAGCTGTAATATTAAATAAGGTACCAATAATATTGAATAAAAAAAAAAACTTCCTTAGTAATCTATAGAGCTAATTTGCACAAATTCGTAACTGGTCAGTATCAGGCATACATAGTGACTTATGAAGTAGTATTAACCAAATCAAGAGCTTTGCTCTACCATTAGAGCTTTCTTAATTCTATACATTAACCCATTTGCCAACTGAGTTGCCTTGCCTTTTAAACTAATTAGCCATATGTTGGCACAGAACCTTAATACCACCAAACACTTCCTTTCATTTTTGGGGCCATGCCTCAATGTAGGTTTCAGAGTGGACATCTGGGTGCAGAGAAGCAACTATAATGTACAATAATTTGTAGGCCAATTTCCAACGAGTCTTTTCCAAAAATTGAAGGGTTACTCTGCTTGTGAAGTGCCAAGTTTAGTACAAATGCTGTTTCTCCATAGAACAGGACTACTACTGTTTGATGAAAAACCTAAATTTTTCCGGGGTCAAAATTGTCTTCTATCCTCTTATGAAAATGTATACTACCTGTAAATTTAATTGCATTCAGTTCCTGAGTGCTCTTTAATGATTTGAGGTTTTTCGCTCTCCTGATCCGCCAGTGCGCAACCCCACTGCGCGTGCGTCACCATGCGCAGCCCTCCTATAAAAGCAGACAGCTCGCCCATGGCGGCCATCTCTTTTCCTCTCGATATGTTAACCATGATGGTGGCTCAAGAGGGGAGGTAGGGTGGGTATTTACAGGTAGTATAAATTTTCGTAAGATGATGGAAACCAATTTTGACCCCGGAAAAAAATTTAGGTTTCTAGTCGTCGGCAGAAAATTTCTAGTACCTGTAAATTTAATTGCATTTACAGTTGACCTCGTCAATATAGTTAGCGGGCACCATCATGACGAGTTACCCTGGGTTGCAGACTGGCTCCCCCAAAAAGTTTTAACAAAACTTCGCACTTTATTGATTAATAAGACAGAAAGAGGAATATGGTTCTCTTTCGTAGGATTTAGTGGCTCTAAAAAAGGCCGTTTTTTTACTTAAGGGGGTTGGACTATGCATCTGGCTGTTACAATCGATCCCAGACGGTATAGCCCATCTTCCTGTCTTATGTCTCTGAGGTAGTGACTTGTAAAGACAGTTTGGCTTCTCCATGATGTGGCTTGAAGAATTTCAGCGATGGAGACTTGATTGTGGAAAGTCCATGATGTTGATAGTGCCCAGAGTTCGTGTGCAGTTGCTTTGATGTTGTTATCAGAGCAGTTGATGTTTGCATCGTCGTAAGCCCTGTTGATTACGGTTTTGATCCAATTGGCGATCATTGCAGCGGAAGTCACATTAGTTCCTTTGGAGAAGGGAAGGAAGAGTTAGATGCGCTCTTTCCGACATTCGGGGTCGTCTGTGCGTTTAATGTAGTATCGTAATGCTCGAACGGGACATAGTTCATTCAGGTTCTTCGTCGTAGATGTTCGTGAGGGCCGGAATGATGATGGGTTTGGACGGTTCACTTGGCTTTTGTGTTTTGGCTCGAAAGTAAGGACGGGGCCTCAGATGGATGTATTTGCAGTTGTCGAAAAAGAAGCAGTAGACGGTGTCATTTGAAAGCGCCTGCATTTTACTACAGCGAAGGCTTGCTGCAAGCGAAGTGAGGAATACAGTTTTCCTTGTGAGGTGGTTGATGTGACAGGTTTGAATGGGTTTGTAAGGTTCCTTGGTAAGAGAGTCCAGGACCAGGGGTAGATCCCATTTCGGGAAGGTGTGATGGATTGACGGCCTTTCCTTTTCAAAGGATTTCAGAAGGGAAGAAATGCGGCAATCTTCCAGGAGGTGTTTGTTTCCTGCGGCCTTGAAGACTTTGTTTAGAGCAGAATGGTTGAGTGTTTGAGTTTGTCTTTGAAGAGGTCAGTGAGGAAGACTAGAAGGTCTTGAACAAGGAGGTTGATAGGATTAACTTGTTTTCGCTTACACCAATGAAATCATCATTGCCAGTAACTGTTGTACATCCTGTTGGTCGAGTCCCAAAGGGCTTTGCTGGCAATACGAGTGGCTTGTTCTTCAAAAACTCCTGCCTCCTTGATGAGTTGGATGATAGTAGCCATCCGTGGAGTTCGGGTGGAACCTGGTTCCCTTCTGTAGGGATAGAAGATCTGGAAGATTTGGTAGTTCTCTTGACATGTCCACGAGAAGGTTGAGCAGGCGAGGGAACTAGGGAGCTGCCGGCCAGTTCGGTGCGATGAAGAGAAAAAGTCCCTGGGTTTGTTTGATTTTCGTTAGGACTGTTGGAGAAGCTTGAATGGAGGGGAGAGGTAGGCGTACAGGTTTTCCCATGGGAAAGTCAGACCATCTACTGCACAAGCCAGATAGCCCGGGATTGGGCTCACAAATTGGGGAAGTTTGGCCTCGTGGCGAGTAGGTCGATCATGGGTTTCCCCCAGATGATGAAGAGAGATTCGCAAATTGATGTCTTGAGGGACCATTCCCCTGATGGTGGATTCTTCCGAGACAGTGCATCTGCTATTACGTTGCGGTTGCCTGGAATGTGGAGTGGTTGGAGAGTTGTGTTGAGTTTCAAGCACAGGTTGAATATTTCGGAGATGATCTGATGAAGGGTCCGAGAATGAGTTCCTCCCTCTTTCCATATGTAGGCGACTGCGGTAGTGTTGTCGGCCTGTACTTGGACGATCTTGCCTGTGACCAGGTGACGGAAGTAGAGAAGAGCATTGTGGATGGCCTTTAGTTCGAGGATGTTGATGTGCTCGGTTGTGTTGGGAGGCCAGATTCCTTTTACCTCGTCCATTATGTGTGCCCCCATCCTGTCAGAAATAGGAGATCGGGAGGCGGTTCGTGAAGAGGCATAGTCTTGGATAGAGTTGTGTCCGTCCACCAGCGAAGCCATTCCCATGGAAAGAGGGGATCGGATGGCATCGTTATCTTCGATGACGGGAGATGTTCGCTCCAATGGTCGATACGGAAGTGATGGAATGGTCGTGTCATCCATCGGCCGTAGGGTATGAGGTCGGCCATGGAGTCCATTTTGACTATGAGAGAGTTCAGGGACGTTAGGGAGTGATTTGGTGACTGGGAAAGAGATAGACAGTGATCTTGTAGGTCGGACTTCCTTTCCATTGATGGGGTGACGGTAGCGTTCATAAGGTTGAATTCTACCCCAAGGAAGATGAAGGTTTGTGCTGGTTGAAGTCGTGATTTTCTCCAATTGATTCCGAGACCTAAGCTGTAGAGGAGACGAATGGTGAAGGAAGTGTTTCGTTGTAGTTGATGGGGAGATGTTGTTCAGGAGCCAATCGTCGAGGGAGGCGCTTGCTCTAATTTGGTGCCGATGAAAGTGGCTCAGAATTGGTTTCATGACGAGAGTGAAAATGCGAGGAGCTGCGTTGAGGTCAAACGGGAGGGTCTGGAATTCATAAAGTTTCCCCTGATAGATGAAGCGGAAGTAGTGGAGGTATCTTCTCTGTAGTGGAATGTGGAGATGAGCATATTCGAGGTCGATTGATGTGGTCCATTCTAGAGGTTTGAGGGAGAGGCGAATGGCTTGGAGGGTTTCCATTTGGAAGTGGTCGTTGTTCATGAGGCGATTTAATGGTTTTAGGTCAAAAGATTGGCGATTTCCTTGGTGAGAGCTCATGAAGGTCTGGTTGAGAAGTTCCAAGGGGGGGGGGGTGGATGCCAGGTGAGGTTTTGTGCTGAAGGATGGTTGAAAGCCATGGGATATGATTGAGAGGATAGTTTTGTCCTTTGTGATTTGATCCCATGCAGGATGGAAGTGACTGACCCTGCCGCCTACAGGGAGAGCGTGGGCATAGTCATTTCCGGTGATAGGACCTTCTGCTTGAGGTGAGGAGTACCTGCTGTGGTTGTCGGGAGTCGAGCTCCTTCGGTTTTTGTTGTACCTGCGGGAGTTGGCTTGGCTGTTCCCACGAAGGGAGGATTTTGCCTTGTCATGGGATGGCAGGTTGGTGGTTGTTGGGGTGATGGGCGGAGGTTTCGGGTCAGAGGTGTTTCCCTGGTGAGGCTTCCGAAAGGGTTGGTTGTTTGACGGTCTTGTCGTCTTCTTGGGTTTACGGGAGATGTCCAAATGAGGAGCCAGGGTTGGAATGTGGCTTCTAAAGAGGGTGTCGGTTTCGTGAAGAGGCTAATTCCAGAGAATGAGTTTGGTGGGTGTGTTTAGGTTGATGCGGTGCCTAAAGAGATATCCCTGAGCAGGAGGGTGGAGTTGAAAAGCGCCTTGGTGAACCAATTGAAGGCGTGATATGAAGCGGATGACATTTTCTTGAAAAGCTCGGAGATGAGGAAGTGAAGGTGCTTGACGTTTTTCTGATTGGTCTCACGGGGAGTTGTTCTCAGAGTGCGTTGATAGCAGTGGCCAGGACGTCTGCTTGGGAGCCGGCGCGGAGGCCCAGGCGTCGTATTTTGTTATTTTCACGGAGTACAGCAGTGGGGACCTCGGTGCGACGGGGAATGTAGAATGCGGTGCCAAAATCCATTTTGGCTTCAATGGACAGAAATTCAGATTGTTGGTATGTTTCGAATTGACGGGGGTTGGCGGCGCCATCACCGGTTGCTCTGAAAAACCAGGTTTCGCGTCCTGGGCGAGGAGGAGGTGGGTCTTGGTCGAGTTCAAGTGGCTCACCTTTCCCAAGATGGGATCCTCCGGTTCTGAGAAGGGTCGTGAGGAGGGCCATTGATTGTCCAATTTTCGCTCTTTCACGTTTGTTCTTGTCGCGGAGGCCAAAGCCGAAGCCAGTGGAAAGACCCCTATTCTTAGGCTTGGGGGTGGAAGAGTCCGGTTTGTAAAGGTAATCGTCGGGAATGATGGATTTGACTGCTTTGGGAATATCAAAAGGGGGATGGCTTCCGGGTCATCATCTGCTTGCTTGAAGCGAGTCTTCCAAGCAGACGCGAGTAAGGATCCAATGGTGGTTGTGCAAAGTTCACTCGATGTGGAGGTGGAATCCTAATGTGGAAGCAGAAGCAAGGTCGTCTTCGGTGTTGAGGATGTTAGAAAGGAGTCGATGAAGGTCGGCCGAGGATAAATTCAGACGGCATTTCTTGGCTGGAGTATGTGCGGGGAGGGTGTTTGTGCTTGTGGGCTTCGTTATCTGATCATGCGATCCGTTCATGGACATAAGAGGTTGCCTTTGAAGGGGGCTTCTCTGTAGGTGGACGGTCTTTGTAGGGAAAATCCCTGATGGAACGGTCCATTAGACGATGGATTTCTTGTGGAGGGAGTGGCTGCGAATCCTAGGCAAGATGAGAAGCTGAAGATAAGTCGAGAGGCCGGGCGTCACATTGTGGTGGGGGACGAAGAAGCCGAAGTGACGGTAGAAGGTGGTTGCTGACCGCAAATCATTGAAGAAACAGAAAGATATTGAGAGATCTTGGAAGCTGTAGGTGGTGAGGAGGGCAATAAGACGATGTCAGGATCCGGCGGTGGAGGGCTTGATGGAGAAGAATCAATGATGTTACGATGGTTGTGTGAAAAAGGTGAACGTGGAAACGAACGTGGCGAACGTGTGAGGAACCTCCTCCTGTCTCCCTCCTGTCTCCTGGTTAACTCACAGCAAACCATCACCACTATGCGGGCTTCCCTTTCAACCATCTTCTTTCCGCACATAGTCGCACGCCTTACGCTTAGGGATTGGCTCTTCTTCTTCACGTCGGATGTTGCCACAATGTCTCACATCCCGCCTTCTTTCGCTCATCGCTCCGAACCGCTGGGCGACCGGCGTTGTCCGGTTTGCTCATGTCGCCGTCTGTTGAAGTGTCTTTCCGCCTAAGACGATCGGCCCAAGACAATCGCCATGACACCAGACAGAACCTCCTCCTGGCTCCAGTCCGACCTTTCGACCACCAAATCGAACTACCCTCCATTTGTCCACATCACCAGCGACGACGAACAACAGCCTCGCTCCCGTTCCAGCCAACGTAACAACCAGAAACGTGCCGCAACACCCGACTGCCGCAGCCGCTATTCATCGCCCGGTGGTCATAGTTTCCACCGCAAACAATGACTGTCCCCGACTCTCCTGCTTCCCGGTCGGCTCAAGACTCCGCGACCTCTACCCGGCTTGGAAGAACCTTTCGCACGACTCCAGAGTCTTTCGATCATCAAGGAGGGTTTTCGCCCCACCTTCTTTTCAAAACCATCTCTTGCCATCTGCCCTCCGTGGAACTTCACGTCTCCAGTCTCACGTTCCCTTACGTACGAAATTTCACTTCTTCTAGCAAAACAAGCAATCATCAAACGCCAAAACCCAGGGCCGGGATTTTACAGCGCCATCTTCACCCGTCCGGAGAAAACAAGAAGTCAAAGACTCATCTTCAACATGAAGCCACTAAACATGTACATCGACAAGACCCCACTTCAAAAAGGAGACACTAGAGTCCATCCGCCTCTCCTTCAAACAGAACGACTGGACAATTTCCATAGATCCAGAGGATGCATACCTTCACGTTCCACTTCACCCATCCTCAACGAAATTCTTCAGGTTCATCTACGACGGCCAAGTTTACGAATTCTACTGTCTACCTTTCAGCTTGAACGCAGCTCCAAGAATTTTCACCATGGTCTTAAAACTAATCCCGGCTTACCTTCGCCAACAGCAAATCAAAGCAAGCGCATACCTCGACGACTGCCATCAGCCCTCTGTGGAACTTCACGTCTCGAGCGAAAATTAAGACAACAGTTGCTGTCCACTGCTGCTTGTCTCATTCGTGGCTAAAGCCCAGGTTTTGAGTAAACCAAGGCGAAGCCATTTGCACCTCTTGCTGCTTGTCTTGATCGTGGCTGGCCCCACGTTTCGAGCGAATATCAAGACAACAGTCGCTGTCCACTGCTGCTCGTCTCATTCGTGGCTAGAACCCACGTTTTGAGTGAACCAAGACGGAAGCCGTTTGCACCACTTGCTGCTTGTCTCGACCGGGGCTGACCCCACGTGTCGAGCGAATATCAAGACAACAGTCGCTGTCCACTGCTGCTCGTCTCATTCGTGGCTAGAACCCACGTTTTGAGTGAACCAAGACGGAAGCCTTTTGCACCTCTTGCTGCTTGTCTCGACCGTGGTTGGCCCCACGTGTCGAGCGAATATCAAGACAACAGTCGCTGTCCACTGCTGCTCGTCTCATTCGTGGCTAGAACCCACGTTTTGAATGAACCAAGACGGAAGCCGTTTGCACCACTTGCTGCTTGTCTCGACCGTGGCTGGCCCCACGTCTCGAGCGAATATCAAGACAACAGTCGCTGTCCACT
>JAHWFP010088958.1:0-31283 GCA_023313725.1 Lithobius niger
AGTGGTAGACATTGCAATTGTGGCGATACAGGCACATCTTTCTCGTGCGTTACTGCCGTTGTGGAAGTCGTTACACTTTTGTGCAATGGAACGTATACAAGTACCTGGCTATAGCTTATTTATCTCAGGTCCTACCACGTTACAGCTCTGGTGTTTGTTGGCAATGGGTAAGATAAGAGGGGAAGTACGGCAATTTGCAGTTGTAGAGGACTTGCATTGCCTGATTTGTTATAGCAAGTGGAACAGGAGGTGGCAGCGATTGCTTGCATAACATCTGACGTCGCAACCAAAGTGAGGTTTGGTGGCTATCCGTGGTTGTGGTTTGTTTCGCCAGGGCAGGAGCTGGAAACGTCTGATCTAGCGCAGTTGATAGCGTTTTATCTCTAGGGTTGAAAGGCTCTCGGTTCCACGCCCATTCTAGGTGAAAAGTATTTTTAAGCTCGGAAGGTGGTAGCAGCGTTCCTGTCAGGGCAGGAGGCGTTAGTGATTTTTTTTTTTTCAAATTTGTTTTCTTGTGTTGGCGTAAGTGTGCGTAGGGCAGGCCAGCCAGACAGTAAGCTGCGATTTCGTGTGGTCAGCCGAACAGGGGTTTGGGGAGACAACGTTTTTATTAACGAGGACGAGGCCCTGGCAGCAGTCCATTGGGTGCCAGTGTGCACTTGTAGGACAGTGCCGTCGGGCGATCAGGCAGCTTTAGCCTCAGGGAATTGTCCGGAAACGATTATACTGTCTTATGGCCACCCTCAAACCATTCGGTCGCTGGACGATGGCCAGGTGGTTGTGTGCTGTGCTGCATACCTCAGGTAGTAACACCACCATTTCTGGGCGCCTTCGTTGCGGGTGGAAGTTACTTTGGGGGCGGTAATTATCCCATTTGGTAACACAGTAAGGAGAATTTCTGAGAAGGAGAAATGAAGATTCTACCAGAGAACTTGTTGTCGTAGGAGAATCTAAGTTCTCCGAGTAGAATCCGTCGACACTGTGTTAATAACTTTCCCGTCCACAACCTCTTTACTGGCACCGTTTGTTGAAGAGGAAGCGCAGGGTGGGCAGTGGTGGGGACACGTGAAGTGACAGAAAGTAAGATCAATTAGATGCTAATCAGGGAGTTCAAATATGCCGCAGACACATCCCATTTGGTATCGCAGTTTTTCTCGGATTCTGATCGGAGAACAAGTTCTCTGGCAGAATCTTCATTTTTGCTCAAGAAAGACTACAATTTATGGGAATGAAATTTTGATTTTGTTAAATGTATGAAGCTTTTAGTTAATTTTGCAGCAGAAAACAACGATATTACGTGGTGGACTTTAATTGGATTTTGACATTAGAGCAATTTAGTGGGTGGGCTTAGCTTCACGTGGGCATTTAATACACATTTTACGTTGTTGGAATGTAAAAATCAGTAAACAATTGGCTAAAATTTGAAATTTAGTGGTTGGCCCAAGATTCAGATAAAAACCTATTACTCGTGATAATTTTGGCACCTGCACGCACCTGTCAACCAAAAATTTTAACTTTGCATAGTCTTACCTGCTTTTACGTACTTAAACATCGGAAAGACGCATCCCTTTTACGGTATTATACTCGTACCTCAGAACGTGGCAACCGTGTTACTCATTCATCCATACTCTGTATGCACTTTTCAGCTGGTAATAACTATAATGATTATAATTTGAAATATTTGTCAAGTTGTGAGGGTTCGGCCTTTTGTCTTTGTTGTCTTTCCCCGGATATCAGTGGAACATGATTTTTGGGAACGCATCTTGGTTTATCTTTAGCAGCTCTGCATCGTACGTCGCCAGACTGGAGACGCGGGAATCTCTTCTTGTGTTTCCGGGTGGCATCCTTAATAATACTAATAAAACAAGGGTATCAAATCTAAACATGTTAAAGTGAAGAATTTTGAACTTGGAAATTGTTGTTGTTGTTGACAGAAATTATGGTATTTACAAATTATACTTTTATTCAAATTATTTTGCATGTTTCTAGGCCGTATTTGGAGTTCTTAACGCCATAGAAGGCTGTGCAGCGTTCCAAGACTTGAAGGCCAACACCAAGATTTATGAATGGTACAACCGAATGAAGCACGAAGGTGCGTCTCCTGTTGGTACACAAGTTTGATAATCTCTTTGTACAGTCCTATTTAAGTTACTAATGGCCCATGTGTCTTCAAGGTATCTCTCCCAAGAGTGGGCTTGTAAAGTTGTAATTAGTTCCGTTATGTTTTACGCTGATAGATTTCGATTAGAGCGCATGAATAATTTGTAAGTTGTTGAAATAAACTTGAATTTTACCACTAGAATTTGCTAAATTATTATAAATGTGCTTAAATTTGCAGACTCAAAGGGTTGACTGCAATAAATAGAACTGCAATCAGCTTCACATGAACACTTTTGTACCAACAAGATTATATTTTGTGTTTTTGCCTTTGGAGGCCGTCTTCAAGGACACAATAAAATCTCTATCTATATATATATTTTGCTTATGAACAAACTGAATGATGTGAGCAGATTTGATGAGGCTTTATTAGGTATCACGATTAAACAAACGAAGCTTCCACAACCAGCAAGAGGGCGAACGGGCTCATTCTTGCCACGGTAGCAAAGAAAAAGGGCGAGCGGCCGACAATGAAATGGATATGCACTCTAACAATTATAAACATGTCAGCGGGAATCAGGTAGACCGGCGTTTGTTACGCTGGGGAACAACTAGTTTATAATATTACAGTTTATTCAACGAAAGATATCCAAAACGTTATATTGTGTGCTTTCTCTAAAATAGATACTCCCTTCAGTATTCACCAGTGGGGAGTTGGCCTTTGTTTTTTGAACATACTGAGTCGAGGATTTTCTTACTCTCTTCCTTCTGGTTTCAATGTGAGCTATGCTTGAGCTTTTTGTATTTGAGAACAGTATTTTGTAAACAGTTAGTGCATTGGCAGCATTTGTTTTGCCCCGTGATCACCATTCTTAGTCCCCTCAGCTGCCACCGATAGCCGAAGCCAGAAATAAGTCGGTCTAATATTCGCCTCGTTTTTGTTCGGCTAGCCATTAACCAGCCGTCGCCAAAATTTATACTGGCCAGCTGTAGTGTACTTTTTATTTAGTGACATATCACGTTCTGTCACAATACGATTTCTTCTTTGGTGAACGGGGTGAAGGGTATCTTGAATCTTCTAAATCTGAATCTGAAGCAAAAACTTGTTGCTCAATGCCAGCGGAATCAGGCGAGTGATAACATAGGGCCGAACATTGTGTTCCCGCCCACTGATTTTTGAGGTTGGTGTTACACAGTCTCGATCCGCTATTCGCTGTGCTGGCTTGGCATGGTCACATGACTACAACTCCCTGCTAACAGGGCGCACACTCTATATCCCTGCTGCTAGAAATAGAAATCTGGAGTATCGCTCGCACGATTCCGCACGACAACTTTAATGTTGTTACAGATTAACTTAATCTTATACAGGGTGGGGCAGAAAGGAAGGGCCACCCTTGGTAATCAAAGATGGCTAATGTTAGGATAATGAAACTTTGCATGGTATGTAGGCGAACGGGGGGCCAACTAACCATTTGTCGATCACTGACCTTGATGCATATTTTCAAGGTCATCGTGATGCTAACTTTTTAACCATGCTTCGTAGAGCTTCAGTATAAATTAGAAACTTGTAGACATTGGCAAGGCATGGCCATTGCAAAAAACGGAACGAAATTCGGTACGTTAGTTTAGGAATTACGGAAATGGCAAGCATCATTCTCTTGTGCTGGCCGAGTGGCTTTACTGCCAAACAAACAGTGTGAAATAAAGTCCAGTGGTCCTCAAAGTATGTGAAGCCTGCTTGGAAACATACAGCATACTGATGACTCGAGACAATCTGCTACATGACACGTGTAGATTGTTGCTGCAAACTACAGCATGTTATGCAAGTTGACATAATTTAGTCACCGTGGTCATCTCGAAAATAATACTAAAGTCGTCCGTCCGTCAAGTTAAAATTTATGATTTTGTTTCAGAGCTGATCACGCGGTTACTGAATTATGCCAATTTGTGTATGCTGCCAAGACTATTACCTACCAATTACAATGCGTGGTGTTCGAAAGTCCTTGACAACTGTTTGGCAGGAAAGCCACTCGGCCAGCACAACAGAATGATGCTTGTAATTTCCGTAATTCCTAAACTAACGTACCGAATTTCGTTCCGTTTTTTGCAATGGCCATACCTTGCCAATGTATACAAGTTTCTAATATACACTGAAGTTCTACGAATCATGGTTAAAGAGTTAGCATCACGATGACCTTGAAAATATGCGTCAAGGTCAGTGATCGAGACATGGTTAGTCCCGTCCCCCCCCCTCCCCCCGTTCGCCTACATACCATGCAAAGTTCCATTATCCTAACATTAACCATCTTCGATTGCCAAGGGTGGCCCTTCCGTTCTGTCCCACCCTGTATATGTTAAGCTTGCAAATTAACTGAGGTATAACTAAGCATTATAGTCCAAACCAAGCACATGATTACTAAGCCATTATTTATTAACCTCTTGACGACCAGCGTGTACGTATGTACGTCTTACATTGTCAATGACGCACTACCAGAATGTACGCATGTACGTCGTGCTACCCCATTCTACAACAATGAGTGGTCTTAATGTCTGGTAGCGTGCCAATAGCTTGTTTTTTCTGCCAGTATCATCGCAGGGATGCTGCCGGTGTGAAAAAATGTGAAAAATGTGAAAATTTGCTAGGGGCAAACAAAAATGTGAAAAATGTGAAAAATACAAGTGTCTGTGTGAAAAGACGCAAAATGCACAAGCAAAGTACAAACAATCAAATTATCCGCCCTAATTTTGGACCCAGAATTACGTAGCATATCTGTGATTAGAACAGGAAAAAAAACTTGGTTTACAGGCGGGTCGCTTTGAATTCACGTTTGGTCGCTTTCTTAACATTGTGAGAGAATGTGGCCCGTTTGCCTAGCAACCGTTACGCGCAGCGGTACTATCATGTGCACTGTGTGTGATTTTGATAGGAAGTTTTCTTTTTTAGGGTACAAAAATTTCAGATTAAATGGATGTATACAGTACTTCTTGTGTACATATTATAAGCTCTACACGTGCCTGTTGTAAACTTAATCAATGTTGTGTGACCGGCAGCGTTGCCTTAATTTCGCGTGAAGGATTCGTTCTACTAGTGAAACTGAAAGCAGTGTGCCGGAAAAGACTTCTCAGAAGGATGAAAATGAGTTCCTTTATAGAGGGAGGGCTTTTTGCAAAAAAGCAGTTCTGCAATTTCTGAAGACATTTCCCATTAACTGTAAGCTCTTAAAGGATCTGCAAGTCCTGCACCCTCATATTTCGTGGCACTGCTTCTATAAGTTTTGCCACTTTCTGATAGCAACAGCCCATAATTCACAATTTTATTAGAGAAGCTCTACAAAGTCAAATAAAAATAGGCTATGAAATTGTGAACTGTTGCTTCTGAAAAAGTGGCCTATTTTTTTCTGATAAAAAAATTAAAAATTGTACTTTGAATTTTTTTATCTTGTCGTAAGTATGTTTAATAAAATAGGGTACATGATCAGAATAATTACGTCCTGGCATCCTGAAATAGCAAAAAAAAAACTGAAATTACAATGGTTACTGGAAAAGAAATATTTTTAATCAAGAATTGTGAAACTGGTGAGACATATGAAAACGTTGAAATAGTGATACAAAAATGAAAGGTAGGTAGCTGAAAAATGTGAAAAAATGAATAGCAGGTATATGAAAAATGTGAAAATATGAAAAGTAGGCATGCGAAAAATGTGAAAAAAATGAAAAGTCGGAATGTGAAAAACCAAAGTACCCCCGGCAGCATCCCTGTCATCATCTTATTGGCCTGAACCGTGTTGACGTCACAAACAGTTATCCAATCGAATTTGACAATACTTAGACGGCGGATTTGGTGGATAAAATTATGCACGCTTAGGTTCAACAATGGTGTTGCTAAACTGCAGGATACGATACTTTTGAGCTCTAAAGTGATAAATACAGGGCTCCAGACTTCAATTTCAACATCATAGAAAGTCCAGCAGAGATCTACATAATGCTAGGTAAGAAACACGCTTCGTATTTACTTTTCGTCACGATTATTTTCCGCTCGGCGGACCGGCCATATTCATACCGTGACGATCGCGCCGGCCTAGTGATTACGTAAACTGCTCCTGCCGTCTCTTTTCTGCTAAATGGGTCTAATAAATACGTGGTGTCCATCGGTCAAAACCAAGGCTGTTTAGAGTTGTTTTGACACATTTTTTTAAACTTACTGTGCAACTTGTACAGAAAGGAAATACCGTGTTATCTATTTAAATTGTTGATTTTTTAAACAAACTGCTGAAAGTCACAAATCTTTGTTGTGTGGCATTGACACTGCCTGCAGATGACATCAACAAACATTTACGCTCATGTGTTTGCGTTGCATAATAAAACCCTTAAGACAGGTTTTTTTTTAAATAATATATCATCTGTGCGATGTCCACTTTGTATATCCACGTATTTAGGTGCATTCCACCCCCTCTCCTCCAGCAAAATGAGTAGCAAAATATCATTTGTTATGGAAAAAAAACTTGTTGAACGCACAAGTTACAGTAAAAAAAAACTGAGGACTGGGACAAATTTATTTTCAAGTCACCAAACTTCTGCAAAGCTGTTCAATTTTGCGAATTTATTTAGTAAAAAACAATATTTCACTTGCATATAAAAGAATTTGATCATTCTACTTTGAGTGATAGAAATATCGAGTAAGCAAAAGACGCTCAAACTCAAAAAATGTCAATACTCATCACATCAGTATTGCGAATTTTCGATAGTCATTACCCGAAAATAAATATTTTCAGTCCTCCTATCTTCGTCAGGCAGCAAGAAACATGTGAACTACAGTCTGCATAATTGTATGCATTCTTCTACATGGATCGAATTCAATCGAGAACGATTCAAACTTGACGCGTCTGTGGCCGTCTGTGTTTAGGAGGCCCACGATCATCTCTAAGCTGCGGATGCCATTTTAAAGGTGAGTTATTCTCCAAATCTTCTGCTGACGAGGTATTTAATCTCCATGGGCCATCCTTTCCTGCAATTAAATACCTCGTCAGCAGAAGATTTGGAGAACAACTCACCTTTAAATGGCATCCGCAGCTTAGAGATGATCATGGGCCTCCTAAATACAGAGGGCTACAGACGCGTCAAGTTTGAATCGTTCTCGATTGAATTCGATCCATCTAGAAGAGTGCATACAATTATGTAGACTGTAGTTCACAAGTTTCTTGCTGCCTGACGAAGATGGGATGACTGAAAATTTATATTTTTGGTTAATGCCTATCGAAAATTCACAATACTGATACTGTTGCGAATTTGTTTACTCGATATTGCATATGAAAATGAGAAATTTCCATTTTGCCCTAAATTTACAGAATGGGCACCAAAATGGTTTGTTTGCGTATTTTATTTTATACTTTTTTAACCTGTCGATGGAAAATCGTTTTCAGAATGCAAATTAAAACCTGCAGTGAATGATGCATAATAAACAATATTTATTATTTCTTTGTACTGCATGTATTTGTTATTATTGGACTAGTATTATTTATTTATAATCGTAATTCCTACTATTATGCTAAAATTTTAATGGAGCCCAATAATAATTAGTACTGTAAGGCTATTCCTGGGCCCTTATAAGCACATTGTTTTAAGAATGCTCACTATTTGCTAGTAATTCCAATAATTTGATAATATAAATGTGCAAATTAATTAATGGAAAATATAGCGGCTAGGGACATTAAGTCGAAGATATGCCCAGACAAGTGTATACTAGACGCAACATGTCTATGTCTTCAAGACTCCATTCCCCCAACGCTTCACCAATTGAATAAAACACGAGTATCAAGAGGCCAACTTCAAAGGTGGCTTATCGCACAATCATGCTGCAACAAAGCCCCAATTCTCGTGGCTCCTTTGTAGACTCAGTATACAATAGGCATACTCTTCTTAAGTTTAACTCGAAACGGGACCTCCACCGAGAGACAATGGGCTGACAATCTGTCCCACGCAGGTGATCATCGAGGTACCAACTACCATAGGAGACCCCTACAAAACTCTGCAGGACATCCGACAGACGTTGGGAAGCCAGGTTCCCACTTGCTGTGATCTCAGCTACAGTGCTGAGGTTGAGCATCAATTTCTATTATCGTTATGTATTCCAATATTAATTAGAGAATATCACAACCTAGACTATTCAATACTAGTAGCCTATGGCCAGTGTCATGGTGTCCTGCCTCAGGGCCGTTACCATGACACTTCCTGGCCTCCCTTGATGCGCCTGCAGCTAGCCTCTCATCTCTGTAGAGCCCCTAAGGCTATCGTCCATGGCAACAAGACATAAGAGGAGTTGCTTAGACATGGTTGCATTCGCAGCATCTCTGACCTGCTGTACTACAATCGTATTAAATCATTAGTTATCCAACAGCATCAACTCGTCAAATCTTCAATTCGTGGTACTCCCAATCCAGGCACCGGGGAGGTGTCACACTAGTAAGCTTAAACTGTTCATGAATAGCCTTTAAATACTAGGCCCCATAAAACCGCCATCCGATATCTCATTTGATGGTTCGTTAATTGTAGACCCCAACGGACTTGAGTGGAAGGTTTCTGGAACTACACTGAATAAAAGCATTATGTCAAACCTAACCTTGTGTGGTGTAACTTTCTATATGTTGATTTATGTACATATTCGTTTTTTTAGAAAAAAAAATTAGGTTAGAATTCAAAAAAGATTGTTGCAGTTCATACCGTGAAGTCAACAACTCGAGCAATTACCGAAATAAAAACAACCGCACGCTTTCACAACACAGACATACACTTTGTGTTGCAAATTTTGGACCCTACAGGTGCCTTCATCAGACTTCAAGGATTATTGGGACTTCCTAAAACATCTTCCTTTGTGTTTATTACCAACGAATTCAAATTTAGCTGCCTTCGTAGCCTCCAGTACAGTACTTATAGGACTGTCTGCTCGATTCATCTCTCTCCAACTCCCACTGACAGTTTAGCTTCTTTCAGAGATCGTAGCTCACCAAGTGCTAGATCCTCTGGAATGCAGGACTTTGGATGATCATCCAAGTCTTTCCATACTTCTGTAAATCAATAATTTAACGCTCATATTGAAACAACAAAAATACATTCAGTATTTTGTTTATTTTCGATAGGCCTAACAGTCCGAGTGGTGTTATATTTTGTCTCTCCTATCTTCTTCAGGCTTCCTTTCTTGACTTGCGTCTGTTTTACATTGCCACGAATGCTTGTGTTTTTCAAAATGTGTGGAAACCGTTCCCCACTGTATTTATCGCATGTCGTCTGCTCTGCGCTCGGATGGTTCCACTCGCGCGAGAGGTGTGCTCCCAACTCTTTGCTAATGAGGAACTTGCTGTTAGGGTTTGACGGCCCTTGTGGATTATGAGAGGTTGTCCGTTAGTCACGCTGTTGAATCGTCAGCGATTCACATCCTCTTAAGTGTAGATCCCTTTTACTATTAGACACTAGTAGAGTGTTGTTTAAATTTTGCGTTAAATTAGTGATTTATTGATATCGAACATTCAAAGTAGAAGATAGTTAATTTTTTTCAATACTTTAGGTGGTGTTGTATGGCGAGGGAGTCGAGACATCTGAGGTGGAGGTCCAGTGTGGAGTTACACTTAAGAAGAATAGGCGCATTCTACCAATCAATCTTATGCTGCTCGGTCTTACAGTGGACTGGGATGCCGCTGTCTTCTTTTTCATTACGAACGTTCGCCATATGCTGCACCGCTCAAGACCGCACACCTTTCCTTGTTTCTCCTATATAAACTGCATTGCAGTCCCTGCATGGGATCCAATACACAGCCTCCCTAGTGTTTCGGACAACTCCCATATACGCCTCGTCCGTGGACTTTTGTGTCCCACAATTTTCATTCTTTGCCATCGGGTTGCTCCTCCTAGAAATCAGCTTCCTCAGTCCTTCAACATTCTTCAAATAAATGTGGAAACCATACTGCCTAAGGATCACCTGTACAGGCCCCAGCAACTCTCCTCCTTCATCCGTGCTCCATTCCTTCGTTCTGCCTCCACCACCACACTTGCCCTCTTTTTCAGACAATTTAGCAGTCCAGCTGGATAACCAAGCGTCATGAATTTCTCTTTCGTCCTTTCCAAGTGTGGTCTCGCAATTTTCTTGCTGCTAGAATTCCTAAACATTCCCACAAACTTGTTTTGTGCGATCGCCATCACCTGTTGTCTCGGATGCCCGGATGTGAATGGAATTGCTCTGTCCGTAGCCAGCAGTTTTACGTAAGGTCCAAAGTCAACTCTACCTCCACTACTCTGCCTGAACTCTACATCGAGGTACAGAATCACCCCATCTATCTCCTCCTCTGCAGTCACTTTGATGGCTATCCTCCAGTTGTTAACCTTTTCCAAGAGATCTTCAAACTTTTCTTTCTCGATGGCAGAGAAGACATCATTGACGTACCTCCTCCAGAGCTTGACCCCCACCTCTAACTTCAGGACCATCTCATCTAGATGCTGAAGCACCTTCTCTGCAATGATTGGGGAGCTGGAGTAGCCCATGGAGGCCTTCCCCCCAACCTGCCAACTTGTCTTCCCATTGAATCCCACATCGATGAAAGACAGCAACACCTTCTTATAGTCCTTCTTAGCCACTTTCCACCTCCTTTGCGATAAGGCCAGCATCTCGAGAATCAAACGATGGGTGAGACTAGGGAATAGCTTAACCACGTTGAAGAACGCCATAATTTCAAGCCTCAACTCTCTGACGTCTTCTAACAAATCACCTGTCTTTCCCAGTCTGCAAATCCCCTTCACATACTTCTTAAGTCTGACCGGCTACTTCGCAACCCAACTTCTGCGCCATCCCTCCTTTGGCTGACGTGATCCGATGGCTACGTACAGGGCAATTCCATTCACATCCGGGCATCCGAGACAATAGCTGACGGCGATTGAACAGAATGAGTTTATGAGAATGTTTAGGAATTCTAGCAGTAAGAAATTGCGAGACGATACTTGGAAAGGACGAAAAAGAAATTCATGAAGCTTTGTTGTCCTGCTGGACTGCTGAATGTCTGAAAAAGCGGGCAAGTGCAGTGGTGGAGGCAGAACAAAGGAATGGGGCACGGATGAAGGAAGAGGAGATAACGGCAGGTCCAAGAGTTGCCATAACTTATCTTGAAGGAGTGGCACGGCCTGGAACCAGGAAATAATTGTAGTGAGGTCTTCATTCTAATTAATTCTCCTCGATGTAGCAGCATTAAAGTACTTATTCGTTCAAACTATTAGATTACAGACTTAATCGTATAATGGAACTCGCTTAAACAGAGAAGGCTGGCCTCTGTAAGATGATCTCGCAGCTTCACGAAGGTAAGAGGACGGTCGAGTTCTTCAGTTCGTAATGACGATGGGAAGGCCTGAACCACCTTTGGGAAGAGGCACTGGCTGCCATGTAGGCAGTCGATAAGTAGAAGTTTTACATGGAAGGAGTGCACTTCACGCTTATGATGGGCAACAAGGTACTGTAGTTAGTGTTCTCTAACAACAAGACGTTGGGACGCACTGCACGCTGGGCAGTCAGTGAAGCCTGCTTCATGATGAAGAAAAAAGATGGCACATACTGACCCATTCTCGACTACAGAGAATTGAACGACTAGATAACGACTGACAGTTTTCCACCACTACGAGTGGACGAAGTGCTCGTCTTTCTTGTTAAAAGGCGTACGTTTTTATTTTGGATGGAGAAAGTGGCTTCAATCAAGTTTCCCTTCACCAGACTCGATGGATTGCACAACTTTCAACTGCTCGCAAGGGTCATTTAAGTGGAAAGTTCTCCCCTTTGGACTAAAAAACAGTACAGCTGAATTCCAGCGTACTATCAACCTTGCTCTAAGATTTAGTCGGAGACGTATGCATGGTATATGTTGATGACCTAATTGTGGCCACCAACACTTGAAAAGGTCATTTACAAGCCCTCTCTAAGATCTTCGCAAGGCTCAGACAGCATAATTAAAAACAAAATGCAATTTTTGTCTACCGATTATGATAAAAATAATGCGCGGTATTCACGTGAACGGCGAACTTAAGCACAGCCCTATCAAGATTCCAAAGGCCAGGAACAGCTAAAGCACTCCAATTATTCCTCGGCCTAATGAATTATTTTCGGAAATTTGTGAGTATCGCTCCATGGTTATCAAGCCAATGACGAAACTTGTTAGGAAGGACACACCGTTTCACTGGTCGCCAGAGTGTGAAGCAGCATTTGAAGACGTAAAGTACAAAATCATCAACTCAGAATGTCTTCGAATCCCAAATTATTGCCTTTCTTTTGAAGTGCAAATGGATGCCTCTGATGAAGGTATCGGAGCAATTCTAACGCAGACGAAAGGATCCACCAACTACGTTGTATTCTACAGTCGCTCACTGAGCTTTTTTGTTTCGAAAAAGAAACTGTGGCCATTGTCTCTGCTATCGGCAGACGCAAATACATCCTGGATGGCACCAAGTTTCTCTTGTTAACAGACTGCCAAGCACGAAAATGGGCACTCTCGAATAAATCAAACACAGGCCGCACAGCACACTGGGTGCTAAAGTTGCAATCCTATCACTACAACGCACAACACCGTTCAGGATCCTTCAACGTAGTCACGACGCACTTTCGAGCGCACCCATCCTGCTTTTGAACATCAGATTGCAACCAGAATTTGAGATCATCAACAGAGACATCCTGAAAGAAGCGCAAAAGGGTGATGTCGAAGTCTGCAAGATCTCAGCTATACATCAATACCATGAACCAAGTTTCTGAGCGAAGAAAGCAGCAGATTCTGAGAGACTTTGTAATTGAGGATGATCTTCTCTACTACGTCGATAATGACAGTGCAGCACAGAGGAAATCCGAAAAATGCCTACAGATTATGATCGTCATGCTTTGCGCCACTCATTCCTGGCCGACCAACATGATAGACCGACTACTGAGCACGTTGGTGTAGAGAAGACCACTCAACAGATGAGAGCCAGTGGTGGCTGGTGGTCTTACGAAGTGGGCAGGCTGAACTTCTTATATCTTGGCCTGTGTCGGGGGGCGGGGGCGCCCCCCACTTAAAATGGGAAGTTTATTTGCAAAAAAAATAAGAAATACTTATTTTAGTTGATAATTTAACGTGTACAGTAACGTTTATAAGTTTTACAAAATTATCAATGGTTTAAAAAAATTGGTGGTGCTCACTCATCCTGCTGACAAGTGTCACGTGAGAAACAGCAGCTCAATTACAACAACTGGAAAATTAATGCTACCAACCATTTAATTAATAAGAACCGTTAGTAGTAAACTCGTACAACAACAGTAAAATACTTTTGTAACGAGGTATAGCAAAAAAGTACATCTTTTCTCTAAGGATCGACAGGGTGCAAAAAACCGAGTCGATTCAAACCCGAGAAATTATGAATACCCGAGTTGAGTCCGGGTACTGAATCGGGTAGTAAATTTTCAATTTTTTCTTTAAAGTTTAATATAAAATTGACCAGTAATTCTTTCTTCCAAATTTTAATAATAAACTTAATGATATTAAATAAAGTGAAGTGAAAAATAAAATGCATTTTGGTTACTCCTAATAGGCCTACGTTGGCTTAAAGTGGGACTATCACCGTTTGAAATTCGAACGAAAATACCGTGGCGCCATGTAGCGCCAATGATATTGTTAATCTTTATAGCTTGCTGCCAGGTGCACGAAGACGAACCACATTTTTACTCAATAATTAAGGATGTCGTGGCTTGTTTGTTTCGTTAAAAGAAATGCCGTTATGCATTCCTTCGCTTGGTGCAAGCAAGCGCTAGATGGTACCACATAGCGCTAGATGTTGTCAGATATCGTCTGCTTTCAATCGGTGATAGTGCCACTTTAAAGTAAAGATAAAATGGAAATGAATTGAACAAGCATACTAACCTACTAAGTAATTATTAATTAATTTAGTTATTAATTAGTCTTCCAATTAACCTTCCAATATTGTTCTTCTTTGAACAAGCCTGTACAAGCGGCGTTTGCATCCGTTTCTCAACTTCGTGAAGTTTTGTTTTTGTTAAACCAATTTAGTGCAACTGACACCAGAAATTGCATTTTTGTTTTACGCTTGAAAAATCCTTTCTGTTCTTGGGTTTGGCTAACAAAAACGTCCAGTGATTATTTAGCGAGTTTCAAAACATGTAAGAAAAGTTTTTGGAGTTTCAGTAAATCATTTTCTGGTTTTGAGCGTTGCAAAAACTAGAAAATGATTTACTGAAACTCCAAAACTTTTCTTACTTGTTTTGAAACTCGCTAAAAAAATCACTGTACGTTTTTTGTTGTTTTGTTCATGTTATTATCACACATGAACCATCCTGTGTGGCGTGCTCTCAGTGGCAGACGCACGATTTCAACATGACCGCCATGGTTCCATTCAGATTTTGCTTCTTGTTCTTCTTTTGTCTTTGAAAATCACGAGAAACACAAAGTTTCACAATAATAAAAAACAACTTTAACGCAATCACAACGCAAAACTAAAACAGAAACGCAGCCTATAAACCTTCAAACTATCGCTGATCAGGTGAGAACAACGTTGTGTATCTTAACTAAAGCCGACTTTTAGATGCTCAAAACAGAGATTTAATATTTTAGTTTATTACCACCCGAAATTAGAAAAAATGGTTCTCTAAAACTATTACAACCATTTATTTGATTTTTTCTGCGCACCTTAATGAATATCTATTGCGTCCCAGTAGTTGTATATTCCTCCAAAATGTAAAATGAAACTATGACAATACAAACAATTTTTTTCAAAAAATAGTTATTACTCGTTTGTACTCGGGCAAAGTTTTTACCTAGTCTGGGCCGAGTCAAAAATTGTATTACCTGGAGCCGAGCCAAGTATTTACCCAGACTTGGTGAACCCTACTTTTTTTCGAATCCATCCCACTATATGGTACAGAAACGCGGCGTACCTTGCAACACCCAACATAGTCGGCAGATCACGTATCTTCCTATCGCTTAGTCAGAGAACTAAGGACGACGACGGCTGGTAAAACTGCATCAAGTAGTGGGGCAATCCTGTCGTCTTCCGTGCCAGCCATTAGGCCACAGGGAATGAGCCTATATTGGAAGGTGGTAGACCGACTTTATTTAGTACAAATGGAGCAACATAACTAAAACATGTTACCATGCTATCACACTAGACAACAAGGCTTGATTTCAAAATTATATTTGCAGTAACGAAAAATTAAAACTTAGGAGGTTTTACTAAACTGAACCACACAATCCACTGGCTCCCTGGAGTTGTTTTATGTTTAAATAGGGCATTTGTTTTGCAGTTTACTGCTTGCACGAAGAGTCGTAGAGTGTGTAAGGAAACTGAAAGGAGCCTTTCAAGCGGTCAACGGCATGCATTCGTTCGTGCTGAGGCTTGCGCAGCAGGAATGCGATTGTTGTTTGTTGGGAAGCAATTTTGTCTTTCAGCAAAGCACAGAAAATATATGATAACGGTAAAAAAGTAGTACTGTAGAAATTAAATTTTAAGAACTAAAATAAAAAGGATGAAGTAGCTAATTAAGTATGGGATAAATAAATTGACACTAAAGCAAGTTAAGGGTGAACTATTTTGGGCAGACTCAGCCTACCTTGCCTACCCAGAGGAACTACCATTGATGAGAGCTGTCGCCTACTGGCCGGGCATGTTCCGTGAAATGAAAAAGTATGTCACGTCCTGCCATGCCTGCCAAATATCCAAACCAACAAATTGCCAGAAAAATACGAAAACTGCATCCTGTAATTCCTGAAAGACCACTCTTGCACCTTGGAATTGACTTTATGGGTCCTCTTCCAGCAACGGTAGGAGGCAACAAATACATCCTGTCAATTACGACTACTTCACCAAGTATGTCTGGTTTGTGCCAACATGACACTGCACCGCAAGAACAGCAGAAACTCTATGACACCTATGACAACTACAACAACTATGACTCTATGACAAAGTCATCAGAAAAAGAGAGGTTCCAAAAGCCGTCATTACAGACACTGGACCGGAGTTCGCTTTAAAACTCTTCACGGAGCTCATTGCAATTCTGGCATCAACATCAAGAAGCCGACGATGTATCACCCGCAAGCAAACGGTACCGAACAAGCAAATCGAACAAAGAAGACTTGCTTATATGTACGTTTGTCCACGAGCAGCAACAGAAATGGGGAACTCTTCTGCCAAACATTGAATGTGCTCTGTGTACAACACCAAACTCTGCAACGGGAGACCTTAAGGGGCATTCAAGTATCATCATGAAGGGGTGGAGGGGGTTCAGCTACTGGTGAGATTGCTGATGAGGGGGTGGCCAGTTGATGATGTAAGCACCGATACCCCAGTAAAAGTTGGAAATACGCAACAACAAAAAAACAAACACTTGAACACTCCTCTGATAATAAAACTAAAGCAGTATGTGTTCCACTCAAACTGCCAGCACAATCCCTGGATGAGTATGAGGCAGAACTTCCGGACAATCTGATGAAAGTGAGGGATCTCGCAGGACCTCATCTTCAAGAAGTGGCTAGAGCGAGAAAACTGTACTGTGACATGTAAAGATCCACCCCCACTTTAAAGTAGGACAGCTAGTAGAGCTCGGATCACACGTTCAGTCCTCAGCAACTAAAGGCATCGCCACGAAACTTCCACCATTGTTTGATGCACCGTTCCGGATCATCACGCAACACACCGACCTCACCTATGAAAGTTGATGCACCTGAAGAGGTGAAAATCACAAACGTAGTAGACTTGGAACACTACTATGACCTAATAACTATGGAGTCACATCTTCAGGATGAGGAACCCTTCGCTCCAACCCAGAAACAATTGAGGTTTGAAGCATCTGCCACTCTTCTCGATGATGAAGGCGAATCCTATCACAGCTGGAAGTGCTGGGGCAAAGCTTACTCACACGAAAGAATTCTACAAGAATTCCACCCTGCAATTAGCGAATTATCTCATGAGGACATAGGTCTGACAGCAAGCGCATGCAGCTGGCACATCCTCGCATCACTGCAGGTTACAGTTGAAGACAAATTCAACTCCTCGCAAGATCCCATTGACATCGTGCAAGAGAACCATAAATACACGGTACAAAGAGGTTCAGACCTTCTTCGTGTTAAAAGTTACCCTATGGGGTCAGTCGTGCAGAACTACTCAAAAGAGGTTCTGGATGCCGACTTCAGGAAGGATTTTGGAGATCCTCTTCAAACCTCTTCACAAAACCGTTCTTTGTGGTTGAAAGTTGCTCGCAGGTCATGTATAAACTGAAATTTTGGAATTCGTCTCTCGAATTTCATGCCAGTATTTTTTGACATGGCTCAACTCAACTCGAACTGGGCACCAGCGATATTCAGAGAACTGGAATATGAAAAGTCGAGGCTGTTGCAAATCTGGCAAGCTAACAAAATCTATAACGCGGACTCCACACCTGACGAATCGGGAGACTCCGAAAGTGACCCTGAAAGTGAAGAAGAGCCATTGCATGAACCAGTTGAAGTCAACACCACACAACATTCCCGTGATTGAGACACACACAGATGATGACATGATCACATACGCAAGCACTGTGCACAAGCAACTACCAATGGCGGAAGTGACCAGGCTAGACTGGTCATTCCAGGAATGGCTGCAGTACCTCAAGAAAGTGCAACACCCCATTAGCCGAGAAACTCTTGTGCATGGTTTTTTAATTGTTTTACGTCATTCGCTAAGAGATTCTTGCACAAAAATGTTCATCTTGTATCCATTCTCCGAGAAACTGTCGTACAGTATTTATCTTTTCCTCCATTCGCCGAAAAGCTGTTGCACAATACATAATCTTGTGATTCGCTTCCATCACGTATTTCGTTCGCTGAGAAACTCAAGCATAGTGTTTCACGTGTGAACCTGTAGCTCTTGCAACACGTAACTCTTGCAACATGTAAATGTTTAAATCAAAACTGACAGATTGCTCAAAACTTTCTGTGCTTAAAAACTGGACTGTGCATCAATCCATTCTGCGATCAAGAAATTTATTTTAAAATTATTCACAGGCCCAAAGGCCTATGTACAGAATTTTCCTTCACATGGACTCACCTGCATGCCCTGAGAGGTTAACACTTTGGTGGCCTGTAGAGGTTTCTGGAGATTCCATGCCTTCCGACTTCTGCGTGTTGCAACCTGTTCGCTTCAGGAACTGCTTTCTTTGTGACATTCCCTGTAATTTTTCAATTTGGATAACAGCCGCGCACGTAGCCCTCCTCTTTTGCAAAGAAAAAGTGGCACGTGTCCGTGTAATTCCTGGCTTCCTGAACTGTTCATTCTACTAACCGCCTTCCTGTTACACTTTCTCCTTGGCATTTCCACCTGATTAATTCCTTGTAAATACATGCAGACTGCAGCGCTAACTTTAATCTTGAACTCCTGTAAAAAACCCACTTTCTTGGATCTGAATTTACGTAAAGTGAATTGGAGTATTGAATTTTGCCAACTAAAGCTAAATGGAAACAGTATGTTGCCACATTATGAACCGCACCTAATGTACTGATTTTTCTTTTGTATTCACACCTAGGATTGGCCGTAACGGCAAATGTAGGGGGGAAGGGGGTTGCATGTTACAGGCGTCTTCCACTCCCAGCTGGTCTTGACATGGGACTGGATTGCACCCAGATTCCGGGACTTCCGCCCGCTCCAGCGATCATCATTCTCACTCTCTGGCTCGGCACAAACCACGATGGCTGACATGTCCCTCTGGCAACCAGCAGGATGGGGAATCCCACACCATAACCCCATAGTAACTTGTACATAAAAGCCAGAATAAACCAATGAACAACAATCAAGTCTGCGAGTAATTATCATGGATCACAATGCAAGTAAGTTGGCCCCGAACAAGGTCAACAGTAGCATAGCATTATGGCAAAAGGTGCAACATCATAGCCACAACGTTACCCCTAACAACAAGACCCTCGCATGACGATGACAGATTGCCTACTGGCCCAGACTGTTCTCTGACACTGTGAAGTATGTGCGATCGTGTGCTGTTTGTCATATTGTGAAAGTGGCTCAAACTAAGACGGCAGGAGATCTGCAACCCGTGGTACCACGGTTTTCTATGTACATGATAGGGATTTACTTCGTTGGTCCACTTCCCGAGACTTAGCTACGAATAATTACATCTTGTGTATGGTTGACTATTATGCTAAGTTTGTTTGGCTGGTACCCACCAAATTCACCTCTGCGAAAATAGATGCTATGCCAACTTCTTGCAGGCTTTGGTTGCTGACCACTGCCAGCCACTACAGCCTGGAAGAACTTATGAAGATGTTTCATAAGCAAACGCGACAGAACGCATCAACTGTAACATAAAAACTTGTTTGTGAGTGTTTGCCCATGACAAACACTATCGTAGGAGGGCCACTGCTTCCATCACTGTAATGTGCGAAGAGGACAACCCCACATGCAAGCGCTGGTGAAACCCAAAATTACCTTTAGCCATGGAAGAATCCGAGGAATACTTCGCAAATCTTAAGCCTTTTAGCGAATAAAACGAATCTCACTGGGCAGGAATACACTGAACAGAACCATGAAGCCTTGGAGGAGACGCACGATGTGGTCCGCGCACATCTCGCGGAGGCAGCCAGGAATGCCAAGCGAGCATACGACAAGAAGCACTGACCAGCGACCTTTCAAAATACGCCAACTAGTAAAGATTAAAACCCATTTGCTCGTTCGAACACAAAGTGAAATACAAAAGTCATTCGCAAGAACGGTTACTTACCAGGGGATGGCAACAAATGATGCTTCAGACATTCAGACTATGAACGTAGCTGACATGGAGCTCTACTTCCATTCTAAAACCATGGACATGTCCGGGCTCGAAGGAGACGACGGTGCGAGCGTGGGAAGAGTTGAAGAGGATGAAAGAAGCATCTGATGTTTGGGAAAACCAAGAAGTTATTTCAGTTGAGTTAACGGGAACTATTGATGATCGCAAGGAACGACAGCAGGTGGTTGACAGTGAAACTCGAAGGGACACTTGACGTAGACAACTGGGAGAAGACCACGATGGCAACCTGGGACATCAGCCTTGAATGGAAGCAAACTAGGAGACGAATCAACCGACCAGCATCGTGGAAGTGACTACATGTGGCTGCTCAGAGACATGTGACTACCCTTCAGCGAGATGTGTGATTATGAGTGGTCAGACACACTGAACTTTTAAGTTGTGGACGAAGATTTTGTGGAGACAGCAGTGTGTTGGGATCCATTGCACTGCCTGCTGAGTTGGTAATTTCTGTCAGGATGGAGCTCCTGGAGTGATCATTTAGGAGAAATTTGGAATTTATGCTGCTTCTGAGTGATGGGGGAGACACTGTCCTTGGTGCGAAGCTTGCCATTTGAGAGGAATGGAGCGGGGCAAGCATGTGTTCCAAATCATGGGCTCTCTCACCGTTTACCTTCATGCATCGAACCTACAAGCTGTGTTTAAGTTGGGCCCAATAAGGAAGTCACGAATCCGGTTTCATTGTGTGTGTGGACCGTGGTGGCTTGGTAGCAAAGCAGTTGTTGCTAGGATCTCTGTTAACATCGCACTGTCTTGTAGTAAGATGTGGTCGTCAATGGATGATCACGCAGGTGTACAAACCTAATTTGTGCAGAAAAAGTGGAAGGACTAAATCATGCTTGGACAGTGAGTACGCGATATCAGTGTGATTGTTGGGACTAAGTTGGCACTGCCGCATGGTGTGTGAGAATAAACTTTGAGGTTCTGGACGCTTCAAATTATTTGCATTTATTCGCGTTTATTCACGTAAACATTTGTACTGTCAACTTTGAAATTTGCAGGTAATGGCTGAATTTTGGAGACCTCTTCTTGTAAACGGCCTGGCAAGAGCTTTTCAGGGGAGTTTGTCATGTTTGCCTTCTGCAAGGCACTTGCCAAGACCCTTACCTGACCTCTCCTACATGTAACATTGCTACATGTATCCAGGAATGCCCCTTGAAGGCTATCTGGAAAGCCCCATAAGGCTATCTCTTCTTGGTAACTAAAAAAAAAGTGTGCTGGTCTTGGCTCACGATCTAATCGATGAAATCGATTTAATCATTCATGTCTCGACTAATTGACCATGTCCACATCGATTCGATTCGATTCGATCCGATCCGATCACTAAAGTGCATACCAGGCTAAATTCCAAGCCATGTAAAACAAAAGAACAAAAAAAAAGGACAGTAGTGGAAAAATAACAACAGAAAGACTACAGCTTTTCAAGAGCTCCTAAAGAATACTTAAAAGGACATTCCTCTCAGCACCATTTTTCTCGATTCTCCACATCAAGTATGGCCGCAAACGTCTATTTCCTTACCAATATTCAATCCCTTGGTATAAATTCGTTTTAAAATGTGGCGTCTACGAGATTTTCTGTTGAATAATAATTAACTATATTTACTGCGTCCCGCAGTATATGGTCCTTTGCATGCTTACAATAACCATGACGTTTATTCCTGTGTGTGCATGCATAATTTTCTAATAATAACCATCAGATCAAAAATGTAAAAGACTAATGAAGGAAAATTTAAAATTAATTAATTCAATAGATCGCTGAAGCAAAATTATAAGACACCAGCCTAGAAAATTATAAAATGTGATGTTAAAATACAAGAATTATTCCGGTTAGTGACGACACAACTAATGTGTTCATGCTGGTTCGTCTATTTGGCGCAATTCCACCTGAGACATTAGCTGCGTTCTTCGCAGCTGCTATCTCAGTTGACCTTTGAGATGCTATATGCGCGGATGGCAATCAGCGTGTGACTGTTATAAGCAGGCCGGGTGTCCCTTTAAAAGAACATTCTTCCCAGAGGCATTTTTTCTCGATACTTAACATCTAATACGGCCCCAAAGTTCTAATTACTTACCGTTAGGCAATCTCTTGCTAAAAATCCGTTTCAAAATGTGGCGTCTAGGAAATTTTCTGTTGAATAATTGGGAACTGTATTTACTGCATCCCGCACGTATATGATCCTTGACATCATTACTGTTACAATAACCTTGACATCATTACTGTTTTTGTGTGCATGTACTAATTTTTAATCAATTGCTAATAATTAAGAGATCACAAATTTAAAAGACTAATACGGAAAAAATAAAATTATTTATGGCAATAGATCGCCGAAGAAAAATTATAAGATACTAACCTAAAAAAATATGAAGTGCGATTTTAAAATACGAAAATCATACCGGTTTGTGATGACACAATCAATGCGTTTATGCTGGTTCGTCTATTAGACGTAGCTACTACCTCAGTTGACCTAGGCGATGTTAAAGGGACACCCAGACTGCCTTATAACATTCCGCCTGCCTTATAACAGCCACGCGCTGATTGCCATCTGCGTGTATAGCATCGCAAAGATCAACCGAGATAGTAGCTGCGTTCCTCGCAGCGAAGAACGTAGCTACTGTCTCAAGTTGGCATTGCTCATAATAGACGAACCAAAATAAACGCATTAATCGTGTCGTCACAAACCGGAATTTTTCTCGTATTTTAACATCACAATTTATAATTTTCTAGGCTAGGTTCTTATAATTTTGCATCGGCGATCTATTGGAATAATAAATTTTAATTTTTACCACATTAGTCTTTTAGATTTTTGATCTCATGGTAATTATTAATAAATTAGTACATGAACACACAGAGATAAGACGTCATGGTTATTTTAAGTGCGCAAAGGGTCATATACTGCGGGACGCAGTAAATACAGTTAATTATTCTTCAACAGAAAATCTCGCCACATTTTAAAACGGATTTTTACCAAGGAATTGACTAACGGTAAGGAAATACACCGTTGTGGCCGTACTTGATGTGGCGGATCGAGAAAAATGGCGCTGGAAGGAATGTCTCCTTTTAACATGCGCAGATGCGATTGGCGCGTGGCTGTTATAAGGCAGGCAGGATGTTGCTTTAAACCTAGTGATCCACTCCACTCGGTAACAGATCTAGAAAAAAAAAGAGTAATTGAAAAAGTCATATGTCGGATGCCGGGCTTACACAAAATTTCAAAACTTAGCCATACAGGAAAGCCAACATGGAGGAGAAAACGAAAACATTTGAACAGGTCTGAAGGTCAGCTTGTTGCCAAGTATTTATTATGCAGTTTCAACATAACGTGTTGTTCAATTTATTCGTCATGGAAAATTTATTCACATGGAAAGTTTTTGGTGAAGCTCGTGAATCTTTGGACAGTCTTGGGATTCATGCATCTCGTACGCTATTTGGGAGTTGTCATCCTCTCCAACAAACCTCTTTTTTTAGTCTCGACTAAGCGAGCGTCATCTGCTTTTAGTTTGGGAACAATGACGTCACCAAACTGTAGCATCTCGGGTAATCTTGCCGGCAGGCTTGCCCGTTACTCTCATCAATAGGAAATATCTCTGCTACAGCTGTGAAGCAGTGCATTGAGTGGAGTGACCCAAGAAGTGGACCGGTTCCTAGTAACGATGTTTATGGTTTCCAAGTAGTTGCGCCATGGCCCAATCAGTCAGCATGGTGGGAATTTTGAGGCGCCCTTTAATTTTTAGTTTTCCTTTTCGTTGCTACACTGAATTGAACGTTCAGACTCCAAAAACTATTCCAAAGATTTACTGCTGGAATCGAAACAATGGTTTTAGAGCCATTTCTACAAAAAGATTTGCCCAAGCTGGAATTACCAAAAAATGGACTTATGCTGCAGCCGCCCTCTCCGGAATTGGTTTTGGCATTGGAATGCAATACCTTATGACTCCTGGAGAACCAACTGGTATCCCACTTGACATCAAACCTTCTAGGAGTGTACGTATTTAAAACAAATTTAGACTGGGAGACATGAAGCTTGAATTGGTAAACGGAAACAAACCTCACTTTACTGGCAGATTTACGAAACAAAACTGACCTAAGTTAGTTTAGACTGGGCGACTTGGATTTGGAAACAAAAACAAACCTTTCTTTAAACTGGGAGCCTTGAATATTTGTAAACAAAAACAAACGTATCTTTTAAACCGGGAGCTCCGAATTTGAAAAAAAAAAAAAAAAAAAAAAAAACTTTACCTCTTTAACCCTTTACTTGCAGCATTATTTCGCTAGTGGTAGTCATGCAGTGCAGTGATGAATTTAGTACAGCAACAGAATTCAAACTTAAAATTAGTTGGAGTGCTTGAGTGAGATTGATACTTGGTTCTTGCAGATAGCTGCTTGCATTGGTGCAGGGATATGGGATGGTAAAGGCAGTTTGAATACAAGGCGAATTGTAGTTGTGGGCTCACAAATTCAATATAAACGGACGTAAGCGGATGACTTTCATCCAAGATTCTGGCTGCGTCTGTTAGCAATATAGTTGATACCATAGCACAGCCAATGCTGATTCAGAATTATATTTCTAATTGCCGGTTGGAAAATATCCACTACCTGTAAATTTAAATGTATTCAGTTCCTGAGTGCTCGTTACCCTGGAGGATTTTAAACTCTCTCGATACTCCCAGCTCAGACAACCACCTGCGCATGCGCAAGTCCAGCGCGCGCAGGCCCTCCATAAATAGAGCTACGGCGTCAGCCAGCCATCGCTTTTCGCTCCGTCACCCACCATCTTGGTTTTCGTTCGTCGTTCGCCGATCTTTGAAGCCCATCGCATCGTTCGTCGTTCCCCGGTCTTTGAAGCTCATCGCACCGCCCGCCGCTCCTGTCGCCGTTCAGCGGTCCTTGCAGCTCCTCGCACCGTGCGTCTTCCGCTTGCATCTGCCGGCCTCACAAGCTTGTCTTCGGTCCTCATTCCCGTTTGCCGCTCGTGAACACCACATCGTTCGTCAGTCTTGAAGCTCAATTCAAGCCCCAGCGGCCACCGCATCAACATCACTGCCGTCGTTCCCGTTCGCAGCCCACCCTCCACTACATGAAGAGGCCTTCCGTTCGTCATTCGTCGTTCCCGTTCGTCGTTCCCGTTCGCAAGACCCACCACTTCATGAAGAGGTCTTCCGTTCGTCGTTCCCGTTCGTCATTCCCGTTCGCAAGACCCACCACTTCATGAAGAGGTCTTCCATTCGTCGTTCGTCCAGTAAAGAGGTCCAAGCAAGTGAAGCATCCACCGTTCGTCGCTCGCCATTCACCTGCTATGCAAGGAAAACTTCCGTTCGTTCCTGCCCGGCGTTCATCATTCGACGTTCACCTGCTCGTTCTCGTTCGCCACTGCTGTGTTGCTCCTTGCATCGTTGTTCCTCCGGCCACTCGGAAACTGATTCCCGTCACTCATCCCTCGTGCATCTTGTACTGTTATTACTGCCGCAAGACCTGCCCGTACATGAAGAAGTCTTCCGTTCGTCGTTCCCGTTCGTCGTTCCCGTTTGCATGGCCCGCCATTACATGAAGAGGTCTTCCGTTCATCGTTCCAGTTCGTCATTCGTCATTCCCGTTCGTCGTTTCCGTTTGCACGACCTGCCACTACAGGAAGAGGTCTTCCGTTCGTCGTTCCCGTTTACAAGACCCACCACTACATGAAGAGGTCTTCCGTTCGTCGTTCTCGTTCGCAGAACCGCACTACACGAAGAATTCCTCCGCTCGTTCGTTGTGGTCTTCTATCAACAAAGGATTCGTTTGTTCAAGAAGATGTGTCCGCCGTTCGTGGCATCGTTCGCTACCTTTACTGCACCGTTCGCCCTGCAATCAACGTCATCCATACTGCTGTCTCTGCTGCTATTTTCACAATCACTTCTCGCAGCCGTCGTTCGCTTGCTCTATCGCCGCCATCCTGTTTCATCAACCGGCAGGAGGCCTCCGTTCGCCGACCATGGGCTTGACGTTTGCCGCCGCCGCACATGCTGTCGCTGCGTCTACGTTGTCACCGGGAGACCATTGCCCGTTCGCCCACTACACCAAGAGGACTCAGTTCGTTCTCGCCCGTTGCTCACCCATACAAGATTTAGGTACGTTTGTTCTTTCTTTTGCAGGTCATCCCATCAGGAAGGTGTACCTCCACATAAATAAAGACCTCCACAAGTCAAACACTTCCTTCTTCGTTCGTTCACCCGATTGTCAACCACTCACCTCCGACACATCGGGGCTACTGTGGCTGCACCGCTCACCTCATATGGATGCCGCCCCCGAAGTCCTCTCCCGGAAGACTTCTCCTTTCTCGGCCTTCCAGCCCATCACGCTCATCACGCTCTCCGACGTCCTGCTGAACACAGGTTCTCATCATTCCAGACGTCCCGTTCACAACAGTCAAGGAAGTGATGCGTTCACCGGATCTGTCACTGTTCCTCTTCATCGATTCACCACTCGCAGCTTACGTGAAGAATCTCTGCTCGGGCCTGACTGTCTTCGAGCCGTTCGCTGCTCATAGTCCGTTCATCGCCCGCAGCTTTCTCATCAACACGCTCGCCGTTGCAGGCCAACCAGATGATCTACTGCTGGGACGCCTCTTCCGTCACTGGTCCGGCCACCGTTCATGCCTTGCCGTCACACCCACTCGTTCCTGTTACCTGCCATTCTTTCTGTTCACGTTCAAGTTCGTCATGGGAATCTTTGAAGCTCAACCACGCCGTTCGTCGTTCTCATCCAGCACTGGCCGTTCTTCGAAGCTCATGCATCGTTCCTGCTCGTCTTTCACGCTTATTGGAGCTCACGGCATCACTCATTGTTAGCCAGTCTAGCCACTCGTCACCACACGCTGGCTTGTTCACCCGACTTTCATCATCAACATGCCTCTTTTCCCGTAACCAGCCAACTTGTCGTTCGTCGTTTTCTTGCGTTCTGTGGCACCCTGCTCACCATTCTAGCCCTTTTACGCCCATGCTCCCGCTCATTGTTCGCTCTTACATCCTTGACCCGTCCTGTTCTGCATCCATCAGCTTTTCACCACTCAGGCCCACCCCATCTTCGTTCGTGGTTCCGCTCATCGTTCGCTAGCCTGCTACCGCTCAAGCTCATTGCGTTCATGCACCCTCTTACCATTCACTTGGCCGACCTTCAAGACCATTGCCACCCGCACGCCCATTTGTCGTCCGCCTACTGCTCATGGCCACCGGCCTGATCGTCGTCTACGAGCCCTCCGCCGGTAACCATCATGCTCTCCGCACCACTCGTTGCATTTCGCTGAACCATCGAAGCTGTCCACAGCAAACCATGCTGAATACACCGGCTCGTCCGTCCTCCGAAGTCACATTGCTTCGGCCGAATTCGGACTCGGGTGTGCGTCCGCCTGGAGTAGCCGAATGCTGCTGACACCCCCGCCCCCCTCGCCGCTAGCTCGGCCTCCTCGACCAATCAACCATCTTCACCAGGACTACAACCACATGACACTGCCTTCGAAGTTATGGACTCCAAACAACAAATCGGTGCAACGTCAACCATGAACTCGCACCTTGCTTCTGCATTGTTCCCTGGGACCTCTGCGTGAGACTTCGCATGATTGCCCCGTACTTCGTTCCATCTCACCTCACTCACACCACCTTGGCTTGGTTGCTTGGAGGGAAGGTCTCCTTCAATTCAGCGACCCCTTTTCTGAACATTCACTCACATGTCCTGGAATGAAACCCACAACATCGCAATGTCTCCATCCCACAAGCTCCCGTCGCAGACGTTCGCCCCGAACCCCATTCTCGCTCACTAACACGCTCATTATCCGTCAACACGCACTCATTGTCACTACAGCTACCGTCATCAATCGAATCATAATGGTCTTTCACGGGGCCCTAGTTCATCACACCACACCACTGTGACCGCTATGGTCTCAACGACTCTTCAATCTCATGGGGATATCCGTCTCCATCTCCAACCGCCTGCTGCATCATGATGAAGCTGAAATTTCTTCGACTCCCCCCCCCCTCCCCCGGTCACCTAACCCAGCTTGATCATGGACTACATAGGCTAAACTCCTTAGGACTGCCGTGGATTCCCGTTTCCTGCTCACCTTCCACGACCAAGTCTCTTAATATCATTCCGGCCGACTAACGTCTTTAATCGCTCGGCCCTACACCTAACATTCCACTGGTTAAGCCTCGTTCATTCCAAATTTTTGGGAATTCGACTTATCCAACATTTTTGTTGCCTCATCATACTGTCAATCATGACGAAACACCTTGTCACCTTGACTAACCACACGGCTCCTTAACCAACACCAAATCTGCATGGATGCCCTCACCAACTTACAACCCGATCTCTCCGAACCACAACCAGCGGTTCATGATCAATTTGCATCACTCTTTGCCACCAACGGTCTCTCACTCTAATATCTGGCAGTATCACACTTTCACCCAGTCAAACGGGACCTCAACGATTCTTTACTCTGCCTTCAACTTTGCCTGGTCCTTATCCTCACAACTTCACGCTCATGACAGTGTGCCCGGCATTTCACCCGTTCACATGCCGCCCTTTAAAGATTCCTTCGGTCCACCCTCATATTAATGTTCACTTCCCGATCTTGCTGCTCTAATCTCAATGACTCTGGGGGTCGACATTTCATAGACCCTTCGCCATTTCTGCAACATTGCAAGCATCATACCATCACTCAAGCCCTTCTCACGCTTCATCCGTCATCGGAAACTCACAATCTCTCTTCAACTCTTTTTAACTGCTCCTAAATCAAAGCACCCATCCACAGCTGATGCACTGTTCCTTGAACACCCTCTCTCTCTTCTGAGCATCTACATCAATTGATTCTGAATTCACGATGGTCTGCGCTTCTTCACACCTCTCTGTGGTTGATTTTCTCAACAAGAACTCAACACCAATGTGCTTAATCTTCAAGAACCTAACTTCCGCAACTAAAAAGCCTCATTGACATCCCGTCGAACTTTACTACAATTCAGCTAAATCGTTAAACCATCAACCGAAAACCATACAAGTCGTGGAATCTGGAAAACTCGCCTGAACTTCCTCACCAACTCGCTTTGGCTATTGAAAGTTCCTTCCCCACTCCGACTGCCTTGCGCAGAAAGTCGGCCGTGACCAGAGAATGTTGCGTCTACAACCAATCAACCACAACTCTGTCACTGGGGACCCAGCTCACACCTTTGGGGGCCCGTCATGATGGTGCCCGCCACCTATATTGACGAGGTCTGCTGTAAATGCATTTAAATTTACAGGTAGTGGATATTTTCCAACCGGCAATTAGAAAGTCTAATTTTACCTGGGAGGAGATCAAAATTGGTTTCTATTGCCTAAGGAAAATACCTGTAAATACCCACCCAACCTCCCCTCTCGAGTCACCATCATGGCTGACATATCGTGAGGAAAAGTAGATGGCTGGCTGACGCCGTAGCTCTATTTATGGAGGGCCTGCACGCGCTGGACCCGCGCATGCGCAGGTGGGTGTCTGAGCTGGGCGTATCGAGAGAGTTTAAAATCCTCCAGGGTAACGAGCACTCAGGAACTGAATGCATTTAAATTTACAGGTAGTGTATATTTTCCTTAGGCAATAGAAACCAATTTTGACCTCCCCCCAGGTAAAATTGGGCTTTTTCTTGATATAGGTTTTTTTTACCAACTGAGGATTCCTAACACATTTGTTAGGTCTATTTTTGGTTTTATGTTAGTTTTTGCTAAGTAATTAAAAAACTATTTTAGATTACTTTTCAGTAGCACCAATGGATAGCACTCGATAAAATGGTTTGATTGGTGTATTCAGACTTCAAAATCGGTCAAAATTTGGGCGAGATGGATTTGGATGCGCATATAAGATAAAAATAAGATGAATATAAGATAAAATAAGCGCAATTGCAAGTCAAGAGGTTAAACTGGGAGACTTGAATTTGTAAACAAAAGCAAACCTTAAATTGAGAGACTTGAATTTGTAAACAAAAGCAAACCTTCGTAAATTGCAAGACTTGAATTTGTAAACAAATACAAACCTTAGCCTAAATTTTGTTGTCTTGATGTTGTTGGTTAGCCTAGATTAGTTCACATTTGCCGAATTTGAGTGTACCCTGTTTCACCATGGAATGACTTGATTAGTGTGGAGCTGGTGTCTACTGTACAATGACCATATGTCGTCTTTTCTTATTGGGTTGATTTCTACACATCTCACTTATCACTCCAATGAAGACTACTATCCCCATTAGGGCAAAGGAGAGAAGTTTGGTAGGCTGGGAAGTATCCTGTCCCTTCATTTATCCTCCTTGCATGTCGTGAACACCAATGGAATTTATCCGCTTGGAAACGAAATCGATCCCAGCGCACTCTTCAAAGGGTATCGTAGCGTAATGTAAGATCTTACAGGTCATAGGCACATGTTTACTTTGGTTGCACATGATAGAAGATTGCCTATTCATACAAATACATCTTCAACTAAACAGTCAAACCAACTTGTTGGTTGAAACCTAAGCACGCTATCGTGAGGAAAATACCTTCCACGTGAATAGCATACTATAAACCAGAACCACACACTAATTTCATTCCAGTAGCAGTGACCATTTGTCCAGCATGCCTTAACTTACCAGATGCAAGGTGGTACTTGTCACTTGGCCGACCAGTAAGTCTTAAACCAAGCTTTATTTTTTATTTAGGCCATTGCATTGTTTATTATTTTCTTCAAGCCCAGCATTATTGCAGGAACAATTATGTATAATTCAGCAGTCGGCAAAACTCCACAAACCGTTGGTCTCCAACTGAATGTTTCCCGAGCTCGTGCTATTTGAGTGTCTGTTTCTGTTGCTTGCTAGTTGTCATTTTGTGAATGGATCAGCCTAAAATTCAAGTTTCCAACTGTTGATTTTTCCCACCAAGTGGCCACTGGCGACCAACATTGGCGAGGGGTGGATCTTGGTCAACCAAAATGGTAACTTAAATTTAGCTAAAAGATGGATAGCCCACAGGTGAGTTTTAAGATTTTACTGTAACGCCATTTACCACCTATCTTATTGTTAAATCTTCCTGCGAATGATCTAGTAGGCCTAATAGGTAGTCAATGGAAAATGTTATTCCAATTTTTGAGAGCTTTCAAATTCTGCTCTTTCCAAGTGCAGTCGCTTAAAGCTTTGTAATGTTAAGATTTGAATGTACCTAGTTCGTTGGCCGGCCACGTAAAACTAGACAAATGTGCTAACAAAATAAAAAGCCTGGTAATGTTGTCACTTTCCGAAGAGAAAGATGCCCAAGCCCCAAACACCTTTCTAGTTGCCTTGAAATATCCATTACCTTTTTTATAGCATTCTCCTTCTCAAAATGCTGTTCAATCTA
>JAHWFP010088958.1:48710-80401 GCA_023313725.1 Lithobius niger
ATGGACTGAAGTCATCGTGGCTCCCTTCCCGTTGTCTTCCCGGGATCGCACCACTCCGGAACGGCACCTATCCTAGGCCCCAGACGACACGACAGTGCCTTGCTGCCTCCTGTCGTACAGTGGATTGAAGTCATCGTGGCTCCCTTCCCGTTGTCTCCCGGGATCGGCCCACTCTTGAACGGCATCCTCCTCATGTCCCAGTCGGCACGACAGCGCCTTGCTGCCTTCTGTCGTAGCGATGGACTGAAGTCATCGTGGCTCCCTTCCCGTTGTCTTCCCGGGATCGCACCACTCTGGAACGGCACCTTTCCTAGGCCCCAGACGACACGACAGTGCTTTGCTGCCTTCTGTCGTAGCGATGGATTGAAGTCATCGTGGCTCCCTTCCCGTTGTCTCCCGGGACCGCTCCACTCTTGAACGGCATCCTTCCCTGGTTGCAGTCGGCGCGACAGTGCTTTGTCGCCTCCTGTCGTTCTGGTGGATTGAAGTCATCATGGCTCCCTTCCCGTTGTCTCCCGGGACCGCTCCACTCTTGAACGGCATCCTCCCCTGGTTACAGTCGGCGCGACAGTGCTTTGTCGCCTCCTGTCGTCCTGGTGGATCGAAGTCACCGTGGCTCCCTTCCCGTTGTTTCCCGGGATCGCACCACTCCTAAACGGCTCTTCCAGTCCCTAGTCGGCACGACAATGCTTTGTTGCCTCCTGTCGTTGTGGTGGATTGAAGCCATCTTGGGCCCCTTCCCGTTGACCCGGGTTCGTCCCATTCCTGAACGGCATCCCTTTTAGACCCCAGCCGACACGACAGTGCCCCGTTGTCTCCTGTCACCACGGTGGAACGAAGTCACCGCGCCTGGAATCATCCTGCTCTCGACCGGCGTCCTTACTCCGCCCGCCGGCACGACAACGCTTTGTTGCTCCCTGTCGTTGCGGTAGTTGAGGTCGTCATGGCTCCCTTCCATCATTTCCCGGCACGACAGCGCCTCGTTGCCCTCCCTCGGAGCAGTGGATTGCAATCGTCGTGGCCCGCTTCCCGCCGTCTCCCGGAACGGAATCTCTTCAAAATCCCGGCCGCCACGACAGCACCTCGTTGCCCCCCGTCGTTGCGGTAGACCGACGTCATCGTGGCTCCCTCCCCGTTGTCATCCCGGGTTCGTCCCGCTCCCGGACGGCATCCTCCTACGTTCCAGTCGGCACGACAGTGCCTAACGCCTCCTGTCGTTACGGTGAACTGAAGTCTTCATAGCTCTTTCCCCGTTGTATCTCCGGTGGTTTGAAGACGCCGTGGCCCTCCCTGTCGCTCGTCCGGCACCCCTTCTGCTTTCCAGCCGCCACAGCAGCACCTCGTTACCCCACCCTCCTCCCTGGGATGTCGTGGGGAAATTGATGCTCGCCCGCCTAGGATCTGTCGCTGGGCACCCGCCCTCGATCCTGCCGCTCTTCGAAACGCAATCCCCGAACTAGGCCATATCCTCTCGGCACGAAGGCTACTGGCGCATCGCTTCCCTCCGCCGGCCTCTGCTTCCTGGCGCTAACCAAAAACGCGCTACCATCGCACCACTCGTCATAGACCCGCAACGAAAGCTTCCCCCGGGACCATGCGCCCCCTTCGTTGCGACACGAAACCTTCAGCACCACGCCTTGGCCGTGTGCACAGCTTCTTGAATCCTTCGATGTCAACAACCACCGGATTTATGTGGCCACCAGGGCCACCTCACTGGCCCCAAATTTCCGACATTCCAACGTCTAGCCACCATCCTTCCACCTTCGCACCGACCATCGTTTCACGGATCACGCACTGGCCAGCGCTTGGCGCCCTTGCTCCTTCTGCCTTTGTCTTCCCTCTGCTGCGCTCAGCCTAGAACCGGAAGTTCGCATCTCCACATCGAGGCTCCCTTCGTTTACTGTCGTTTCCGGAAATCCGTTCCCGCCCTTTTCTCTTTTTTTCCACACGTCGCAAACTCGGCTGGATATGGTTAGGATGAAGCAGGCCCAGACTGTTCCTGGTAAAGACACCTTCCTGGGAAGACTTCCCCTGGTTGAAGATCCCGGATCATGTTCCTGCCCAGGACTCCACAACCCGGCACACCGTGACCCCCCATCGCACGGTGTGCCAATTCCATCGCAAATGCGACTACTTTAATTTGCCCTGCCCTACGTGTGTTGCCATCCCCTTGGCCGAATGGCGTGTCATTGCGGCATCCCATCAAGCCTCTGCACTCCGTAAACGGCAAAGGAACCAGAGAAATTATCTTCTAAAAAAGATCGAGGAAGACCAAAAATCCAACCCCCCCAAGTGTTTCCCCACATCCGAACTCCTCACCTTTGCTAACTTCCGTCTTGACCAAGAACACTCTTCTCTCCATACCCTCGACGCCCGGAAAATCTCAGACGACACCCTTCGATTCCCCGGCTTCTGTTGTCTCCTGGCTTAAAGACCCCATCGACCATTCGTCGGCAACACCTTCCACCACCACATCCGAGGGCAACCCTTCACCCCAAGAATCGCCAATGAAGCAATCCGAACCAATTGCATCCTTTTCTCCTGGACTCGATACTCTGTCCTCACCCCTCGGGGATACTCGCTGTGCCATCGACTCCCCAATCGACATCGATCCGGTCGTCCCCATGACACCTTGTTCCCCAAGGAAGCCATCCGAACCAAGGGAATCCTCCTTCATCGACCTACTGGATGTCGCTGTAAGTGAACCCACCTTTCAGATCCCTTGTGCGCAGGAATCTCCACCCAAAATCGACCACGTCAACTTTTTTACCACAATGAAACACAAACTTCGCCTCAACGAGAGGGCAAAACTTCAATTCATCAAGAATTATGAGAAAATCAAACCACACCTGGACTCTGTCCAAGACCACATCGACCGACTGTCTGACCAAGTATCCTCTCTTAAGGCCGAAAATGTATGCCTTCTTCACTCTTCAGCCCTCCATTCTCTGGACTCCCAACGTGCCACCCGCCAATCTTCCCCAACTCCCCATTCGGGCCGTTGCGAGCCTCTCAACTTTGCCCAGTGGGCCCTGTTTGGGATCTCCTTGGGGAAAAGCAACAAGCCATCCTACAAACGACTCAATCGGCTCCGATACCCCTTATTGGACCTCCGCCCATCGGACCCCAGACTCCCGATCCCATCTTTTCCCTCAATACCCGTTGTCGCTACCCCCCACTACGGGCCCCTCAAAAATACTGCCTCATTCTCCAACTCGGATTTCGACTCCTCGGACCTTTCCCTCCACATCAACCTTTCTGAAGCATGGGAGGCCTTAACGACCAATATTTCGGACCTTCCAATGCACTCCTTCTCACTTTGGCAGTTCGACGACGCCGACTCCTCTACGCCCATGCACCCTCTCATGACCCAAATTTCCAACAATAAGACCTCGGATCTACCCTGTGACCTCTGCCGTCACAAGGCCAACGGGTGCCATTTTGGGATCCACAACACCTCAGTCTAATCAATATCATCCGTCTCGGCCTTGGGTCCCTCATCACTTGAGATTTTCCCCCCCAAAAAAAAAAATCGAAACTTTCGACCTCCCCAAGGCCGCTCTCAAAATTTTGTAACTTTCGGAACCAAAGAACTTTCTTTTCTACATCACCCATCAGTGTTTCCGTTCACCATTTTGAACTTGTGCTCCATCATCATACCTACACCCGCTCTTCAGCCATCTCCAAAAAAGAAAGATAAAAAAAAATAGAAAGGGGAAGAAATCCCGAGATCTACTCGACTGACACCCCTGAAACACCCCAGGGCCAATTCCAGGAAAGTCACCACCAAATGGACAGGTAACACGCTAATTTTATCTCTTATTCACATGTTTTCCTCTTATTCCTCAATCCAAAAAAAAAAAAACATTAAAAAACTGGAGAGGAAACTGTCTCGCTTTGGCCCCGAAAACAACCTCCATGAAACCGGTTCCAAACGAGACCCCAACGCCAGCCTCCCCCAGGGTACTCAGCCAAAAGGTGCCCGCCACCTAATTTGACGAGGTCAGCCTGTCAATGCTAAAAATTGACAGGTATTGTACTTTGCAGCATAAAGAAAGAACATTTTGCCGGCCCCCAGCCAGGCCGGCTAAAAATGGTTTCTTTGCTGAAAAGTACAATACCTTCAGGCCCACCCTGCCTCCCCTCAGGTGTCACCTTTTGACGCAACTTGAGACAAAGAGATGGCAAACCCACTGGGGTTTCCATTTTTATAGGGAGGATCGCGCACGTGCGATCGGGTGGCTGAGGCGGCTGTCGTGAACTTAAATCTCAAGGCAAGGACAGCATCGTCGAGACAACAATGCTAAAAATTGACAGGTATTGTACTTTTCAGCAAAAGAAGCCATTTTTAGCCGGCCTGGCTGGGGGCCGGCAAAATGTTCTTTTTCCTAATTTCAATGCCCTCCCGCGCATTTATCCTGGCACTACAAGCACTAAACCAAGAAAAGGATAATGTTCAGAACACCATGCATTCGCGTGTAAACTTTCAGCGTTGTAGGCCTTCCCAATTGTTCACTAGCCATGAGCAATGAGTGTATGGGATTTAACATGGGGCCAGTGTTAGTAGCTAGTTACTAGCTAGTCAGTAATATAAAAACAATGTTATTGACTGATCTTTCTCTCTATGAATGGTGGACACTTGTCCTTTTGACTTTTATTTTTTTTTTCTTTATGCCCGCACCTTCCACTTACATTTACCAGAATTTGAAAGATTTCTGTCTCATTGGGATTTATCGTCAACATGCCAAAATATGCTTTTAGTTGCTTACAGTTAACGGACACATGTCTGCTAGTGAGGCCGCCTTTTTATCATTAACAATCAATTTAACAATCAGATGTCTACAATGGAATGATGTACTGTTACTTACACACTAGCGTGTGTCTAGATCTCTATTGTGAACTGCTATTCCATTTTTAACATCTCCATTCAGGGTGTCTACCACATGTTCTTTGACCCTCACCTGCAGCTCTCTCCGGGTCACACCGCTGTATTTAGCATTGCAGTTATTGCAGAGGATACAATGAACTAAACGTGGGGAGGCCAGATCTGAAGTATCAGAACCACTTGATGATTCTCGTGGTGGGGAGGGAAGGGCGGGGTGGGAGTTCCTTTCACCTCTTTCAGTGTCCTCAGTTGAAGTATTCACCTTTGCAACTTTGCCCCGGAGCAGCTTCTTGATGTTCGTCAGAAAGGAGTGGAAGCATCTCACTCAGCTGCATCAACAACCTGTGGACCTCTTCACTCCTCCCTGGTAAATACGTAATCATTTCCACTGGTTTGTTTTCTTTCCATTTAGGCAAACCCTTCTTCTTATCTCTATAGCTTTCCCATTCTTTTTAACTCTAACTCTCGTGCATTTGAGTCAATAGCCATTCACCATTTCCAACAATGAAGCCCCTCGTGAACTTAACTGACCAACGTACAGCGGGATTGACCAGCTAGCTAGTTAGGCCTCAGCTGCCTACTGGGCTCAGCAGACGGTAGGGAAACCATTTGCAACACAAGTTTGTTAAATAGATCAGTGGTTGCCACGAACTGACTCACGATGCAAATGGACCAGTTTTTTCGTGGTGTAAACTTACGAGTGTCATGTTTCATTTCTGAAGGTGATCGCCAATCACTGAAAATTTAAACAAGAAATTTTGTTGCTGGTTCTACTCGTGTGGTGAAGTGTTTTTTTCCCTCCGCCGTCTTCCATTTACCACTGTAAATGTGAGGTCAAAGCCCGGAGAGGGGAAGGGGGGGGTAACCTTGTAGATATTTCGTGGGGTACATTGCTGGTTCGATGTGTACTGCTAAGAATGACTTGCGTGCCACAATTCAAGCTTGTAGCTCATTCTGCAATAATTTGTTAGTCAAGCCTCAGGGAGGGTAAACAGGGCAGCCTTGGGGGGATATTTCATGGGAAGTTTCATGATTGGTTCGATGTGATTGCTAACAATGAGTTATTGCCACAATTCAAGCATTTAGCTCGATCAGCAAGAATTTGTTGGTCACCAGGTTCACGGAGGCTGGGTGTGTGGAGGGACACAAGTTTAGCAAGTTTGTTGCTTAAGAAAAGTCCTTGAAAAAACTATATTGGTTTTAGAAAGTCCTTAAAAGTGCTTGAATTTTTTATGTAATATTATTGTGTAAAGTCTTGTAAAGGTTTGTTGGTCTTGAAAGGGCTTTGAAAAAGTTTTTGACCGTTGTTCATGTTATGTTTGGTGCTTGTTTGATGTTGGATGTCTAATGGTAAAGACAGAGGCTAACAACGGTTGTATTGGCTTCCATGACCGGAAGTAGTGAACTGCATTTAATACTAAGCTACACAGAGCATGTCACGTTGAGGTGCCTAGTGGCGGCCTCTACATAAAGGAATGTGAATATCGCAACATGCCACTTTTTATTTTTATTTAAAAGAGCCTACCGTATCAAAAAGCCCTGATGTTAGTATCACATGACACATTTTTTTCTTAACTTAGCACGTCACAAAGTCCTGATATGTGGCTGGTAGCCTCACTGTACAGCCAGTTCTTGTAGCTCCTTGCTGGTTGTTGCATTGCTGTGCCATCTGAAGGCATTCTTCAGCGGTTGCAGTTTGGTGGCCCTGCTGTGCGGCACAGTTATGGTCCTGCTGTGCGGCACAGTTGTGGTCTTCTTCTGGTTGGCCCAGTTGTAGCAATCTTCTGGTGAACAGGTGTTCTGTTTCGACAGTACCTCTGGTCCTTGGTTTGAAGTGAACTCTTGTAGGTTATAGCGTTGTTGGAAAGGAGCACCCTTTTGGTCATGTAACATTTATAATCGTTTCTCATATCAGTTTTGATATTTTTGCCTTGCCTTTTTTTACAGGTAAAATTTCCGTCGGACAATTCTGGTCTGAAGCTCACCCTCTACCAGTTCCAGTCATGCCCCTTTTGTGGCAAAGTTAGGTCATTTTTGAATTTTCATGGACTTTCATACGATGTTGTCGAAGTTAGTCCCGTCTTCAAAAGCCAGATTCAATTCTCAAAATGGAGTAAAGTTCCGATTTTGCTAATTGAAGACAAAAACGGTGTTCATGTAAGTGTTTCGTTACTCATATTTGTTCCATTTCTAATATTAAATGCTTGCTGTGAACATTATATAGCAAACAACAATAATATGAAATAAAAAGTAAGTAATATTTTATCGATGGATAAACTGAGAGTTAAAAATTGATATAAATCTTAGTCAATTAACATACGAATCATGATTCAGATAATTATTTTGAAAATTACTGCTCATTTTCACAAAGAAGGCAACAGTGGCTGGCTACCACCTTCAGGCACGTCGACAAAAGTTTTATTGGTTCCAGTGAGCTCACAGGCACCAACAGAACTTTTTGTCAATGTCCCTGAAGAAGGTGGCAGCCAGCCACTGAAAATTTGCAAGCCATAGTGTCGTCTTTGTGAAAATGAGCGGTAATTTTCAACATTATTTTCTGAATTATTACTCTCACAGTGACGAGAACTTTCACAGTAACACAACGGACAAATCTTAGTTATAAACAAAATGGAGTATAACATCTGCTTTGATTGCTCAAATATTGCACATTTTTACTAATACTCACTGTGAAGCAGGACAAGAAGAACTTGTCCTCCTGTCTTTCTGTCTCCCTGATAACTTTTGAACCCATTGTCAGATTAATTTTTTTTTAACTCTGATATCAAAATTAGTGACACATCGTGAATACAACAGTAGTTATAATCATTATCTAGGAAAATTGAACAGAAATTAGTATACATTGTTTTTTTAATCTGCCTTGTTCTTTCGAAAACGTCACTGTATGTTTTTCACATCTGGGCGAAACTTGTCGATGCGGACTGCCACTGATTTCATATTTACAACATGAAAACCACAAAATTTAAACAAGGTAGATTGTTCACTACAATTTTCGGTTATTATTATTTGAATTTGATTCATGCGAGAAGTTAAAGTTGGTCCAAGGAAGTGCTGTGCGCCACTGATCCCTGACCTGAAGTTAAAAAGACAAAAGACAAAATACAAAATACAAAAGACAAAAGACAAAAATAAAATGTATAGTAACTTCAGCAGGCGTTTGAAGAAAAGCTTACCTTTTTTGGGGAGATTCCAGATTATTATGTACCTTGGTTGTAAGATTTTTTTCAGGGTTTTGTAGGTAGAGGATTCGTAATTTTCCCCTCCCCTGCCGCCATCATAACTGTTGCTAATGTGAGGTGTAATCCCGCGGATTCCATTCTATGAACAGTAGACCTTGTCGCTCTCTCCCCAAAAAGGTTCTATTGCCACAAAAATATACATTACCTGTAAATTTTAGCAGTCTTATTCTCAAATACTTTTTGCCTCTAGAGATTTAACTGAATAATAGCCAATCCCAGCTCGCTAACTCCGAAGCGCGGACCTGCGCTTCCCTCGTGTAGTATAAGGCTGCGTTTACAATATAAATGCTTGTCTGTGAGCGTGGCGCTCGACATGTACCCCAGTTCATTTGCAAAGCAGTGCGCGCGGACAGTTTGCTTGGCCCGCTCGTGACATCGTCACGCTAAAGCAAACGCTTTTTCATTTACAAATCAAATGCGTGAGCAGGTGCGTGAGCTTCTAATGCTGGCCGCTACTCCGTTCCAACTATGCTGTTTCATAACTTTCCCCTTCTATAGCACCAAGATTCGGTGCCATACGGGTCAAGGCCACTGTAATTAAGATATTTGGCCGTTTAATTTAAGCATTCAACACTTTAGCACGCCATGTTTTCCTTTCTTGTGGCGCCGATGGAATCCGTTGATGCCACCATTTTCCTATCCCAGCATGCAACAACTAAGCGTGCGAGCGCCGCTTGGCGCTCATCGATCTAGGTCCAGTAGATATTTGTGTGACGCTTGAAAATAGCAAAACGTACACGTTGGCCCACCTGCTCTACAATTGTAATTGGTCGCGCTTAAGCGTTGAGCATGGGGAAAACTCTAGTTTCACGCATCGAACTCAATATTATAAATGGGCCCTAAGAGCACCGAATGCGCGTCCCAGTCATCTTTTATTTTCTAGTGTTCACTGTGTGAAGACCTGCCCTTCTGCTACTTCTGCCGTGCTCAGCATGTACTACGAAACTCGTCAGCAAAAAACGAAAAAGGATGGCGAAAGAATGGGGCGCCGCGAAGACAAAGCCGACTAGGAAGTGTTCCTCTTCGCCACTGGTGGCCCTGGCTACCGTGCTCCTTCAGGCTTCATTCATTCGGAGCCTGATCTTTGTTACTGCCTGGCAATTGTTGCCGAAGCTGAACTTTTAGATTCGTATTTGGCGTGCCAGAAACGCCGCTCATGCGACTTCTTCACCAATCCATCATGCAGGCTGCTGAGACAGATGCTGACAAATGAATCCTTATTCTTGATAAACAAGTCAGGCTTGAGCAAATGAAGAGGAAGAAAGAGGCGTCGTCTGGTGGTCTTCGGCTTGGCCACGGCTTCAGCGTCAAGTGTCCCTCCTACCCCTCGGAAGTTAACAAACTCAACAGCTTGCCAACTGCAACTGGCTCAACTTTGACGCACGACAGACCATCTCGTCAGAATTTATCGAAAAGATCGGCCGTTTCAAGAAGCTCTGCGAATGACGTCGTGTCAAAATATAGCATAATGGCTGTGATTACATTGAGAGTCAGTCGATTCACATTCTACAGCATACGCCATACTTTACTCACCTCTTAAAATAGCGAGAATCTGTCCACAATTTGTAGAAATAATGGTGCTGCAATGCTGCCTGCCGAGGATCAACGCTGCTCACCCGGCATCAGCGTCTTGCTTCATCTTCCCCTCCTTCTTACTGGCCGGCTTCAACTGCTCTGCCCTCTAACATGCCGGCAGCACCTGTTGCACCTCCCCGCATGCCAACGGAGGCCAAAACTCTGCTGTGTTCGTCCAGTGCCGCAACTAGCTTTTTCCAAGGTGAGGTGCAAGGGAAAATGTTTGGGCCCCTCAACAGCTACACGATTTTGGGGACAAAAGGGCATTCAACCCAGACCAAACAATACTGAACTTTGTCCCTTTTGGGACCCCTCTCACCTGGGCCCGGGTGCCTTGCACCCTTTGCGCCATCCTTAATTGCGGCACTGTCTACATCGAGGGCAAGATCATTTCGTGAGCTTCCCATTTATTTTCTGAATCGGAATTGTCACTAAAGCAAGTAATTGTGGTAAACGAGAACTTTGAACCGGTTCATGACTACTTCGCCAACCTACCAAGCAAGTCAGTCCGAGGCAACTTAAGGTGACCATGAGTCTTTGCAACTCGAGCGCAACAAATTAAAGGCAAAATATCCAAAACTTAAATCTAAAGTAAAAGCAAATATTGGAATGAAAACAAAGCATCTGCGGAAGAGCACTTCATCCACCAATTGAGATTTATCTGCTGCTGACTCAACGGCTATTCGGAAACCATCCTACACGAAGTCTCCAAGTGCTGCAAGGATCATAAGGAAATGTTGCGCAGCTCCAAAAGACGTCCGCCCTTATGGAGAACCCATGGATCTTTCAGTATATTCAACAAGGAGAACAATAGGCGTCGGATTTAAAAGCAAACGCATAATCTGTTACTGCAACCTTAAATATTTTGATGCCTACATCCATCAGAATTCCTAATGTCAGAAACAAAGCTTGAACTAACACACACATCCCAAAGAAGGTGAAAGTCCAGTCGGCCCTGCTTAAAGATAATGACAAAATACTTCGACTTGATCTTCGTGCTTCATCACAGGCTGACGTTCTAACTCAGTGGCTAATGCTTATTGTGAAAAACTCTCCATTGAGACGGACCCAGCCAAAGCCAAACGGTTAGTGTTGCTGAATAACGAAGTGTTCAAAGAAGGCCTGTTTTGCTGCCTTTCACTCAATGAATTGAATCACCAGAGCCCTCTTCAACTCCACGCTTTTACTATGTGATCTCGCCCTGCAATCTACACCCAATCTTAATGATTCAACCAAGCATAAGCTTCGCAATCAACCCATCCGTGAGGCTGAAACCCTATTCAGAGGCCTGATCCCCAAGGTTGTTCCTCACTTGGATGTTGCGCGTAAATCAAAGGAAGAAAAACCTAAACAACAGTTTCAACGAGCAGACAGACATTTTTTCAAACCTTAGCCCAAGCAAAACCTAAAGGACACTGGAGTAAGCCACAAAACCAATCAAGTCAAGACTGCTTCAACTCAAATCGGAACTGCAACCAGCAGCCCTTTCATGTGGCTTTTTTCCTTTCGAGGAAGATGTGGAAACTGAAACTGTAACTTCAACGACAAAGTTAACGCTACGCATCTCCGGACTACAGTGGAAAACTCAAATCTAGACAATGACACCGGTCTGGAGCTACTCGGGCACTTCCTACCCCTGTGGAAAAAGATAACATCAAACACCTGGTCCTTTCAACGATCAACGATCAGCCTGGCTTCAAACCAACTGTCAAGAGCATGCCAGCATTAACATCACCACAAAACACAAAAGAAAGGTACGTAGAAGCAATGTTGCCCGTGACAGCCAACAACAGAACGTTAGATGGCAAAGGTCAGCGAAAAACATAAAAACGTATCAAAACAAACCAGTAACGTTGGTATACAAAAGTTAAAAAAAGGAATGTGCGTTGAAGACTTGTATATAAAAAATGCAACCACAGCAAATGGGTCATCATGGAGAAAAACAGTAGGAAGGGGGGAAAGGGTAGGATAACAAACGTGACATATGGACATAAAACGTGGACGCGGATAGTCGTGACACCTGCCCGTTAACCAAACTCTACAAGTACAGCTTACAATATGCTGTCTGGGTCATCGCCATCAGCAAGTCCGTGACTAGAGGGAATGCTGCCTTCCATGGAAGATAAATCGATGAAGTGTCTGGTGCACACACAATATCCGCAGCCGGTTGGTTGCAAACGACTGGTACCTCGCTAACCGCCTATAAAGCATTAAATGTCTCCGGCATAAACCCGTAATCCGCAGCCTGTTCCGCAGTGGAGCCAGTCATCAAAGCTGCAGCACCCAAAGGGGAAGGGACGTTTGAAGTAGTAGAGTCTGTGGCACAAAGGTGCGAAATGAGCCTTGACTGCCGATGTAGCAAAATAACTAGTAGGGTTAGGCGATTTACCGGTACTAACGGGGTACAGTGGTACTGTTTGGTCACGATACCCAACGACCCAACGATACTGTCAAGTCTTACTGACGGTAGTATCGTAAGAACCGGTATGCCATCAGTTAAGTTCCCTCAGACTTAACTAATATGTCTTCTTTACGTACCTAGAACGAAATAAACTTTTCAAAAAACCAATGAGATTATCACTCTCTATTCACGTTTCATTCATATTATGCAATAGGCCTACTGCTTCGTGCGTTTGAAAAGAAGAAAGACAACACGTGTCACTCTGCAAGGCGTAACGAATCAGTGAAGATGTGATTGCATCCATATCCTTCAAGGCAACAACTCCATCTACTCAGGAACCTATACAATTGAGTTTATTTAGAATTGACAATCGACAACCTTCCTTACCTGCCTGCCTGCTGCGGAACGATGGTTCCATTCTTGGCAAAGGCGACCCGCTGAAGTTGGACAAGGAACCCCCCCCCCCCCATCCCCCAAATCCGGCAAAGAAACGAGTTTCTTCCGTCCTTTTGGTGATGGCGCCACAAACGGCCTGCAACTTCGACACCTACACAGTGTGAATTTTTGAACGCAGAAGTAAAGCTTGACTTTCCGACACACGTTCTTTTCGATAATGACAAATGTTTACAGATGGTCCTACGTGCCGCGTCTCAAGCAGACGTTCTCAACACACTCTGCAAGAACCTTTCGGCCGACCCTTCTCCCACCGACGTCAAGAACCTTTCATCTCTCATTTCCCAGCTATTCCAAAAGGCAAGCTTCGCCACTTATTATGCCTTAAATTGGTCTACAAAAGCTCTCTTCAACAGCTCTCTTCTACTGCTACGAGACATTGCTCTCAGTTCGGCAACTAACTTAAACGACTCTACGAAGCACCGTCTCTGAAACCAGCCAATTCATGAAACCTACCCTTTGTTCCGAGGCCTCATTCCGACACTCGTCCCTCATCTGTTTTCCTAAAGCCCAAGCCGCTGAAATTTAATCAACCCTTCCCGCGCCCTTTCCACAAGAATCAAAGACCGTCGAACAACCAACCTTCCGCGGATCACTGGAACAAGCCGAAACCTGCTTCCACGATGCCGGTCGCAACGAAAGCAATCAATCTCAATGGCAAAATTTGCCCTTTCGGAAAGAACAACCCCCCCCACTTTTGCACGCCTCCTTTAGTAAAAGGTCAACACAAGTGTGCCTCCACTCCCGACCGCAGAAGCCGCTACTCATTCCTGGGAGCAGGAGCTCCTTTCAGAAAGGCCAATGACATTGTACACCTAAAGGATCGTATACATTGAAGTGGACAACTCATGATTTATAAAAATACTCGAACTTCAATAATGACTCACAACTAATTTACGTTGCTGCAAATTTTCGATAGTCATTAAACACTCGTTACGTGTTCAAACGCCGACAATCTTCATCTGGCTTCCTGCGTTCTGGACACTGCTGCATCGGGTCAGTCGTTGTTTGTTTTTGAAAATCGCGCGTGTGACCACTGATCTTTATTTACTGTTCCAAGATGCCAAGACCTTCTCTGCTCTCACAAAGTAATTCCGAAGATCTTTATTTGCTAGCGCTGTTGTCACCTGGAGGGATTTGTGTCATTGAAGGACGAATTTTTTGTGGAGTTTTGGGTGTACGAGAAGGGGATGAAAGGGTGTGAAGGTGGTTGTAAATTCATAAGTTTAACTCCTTTGTTTTCATGGTGCTTGATTGCTAGTGATTCAAGAGCCCTTAAATGCTGGTCAAATTTTGAGTTGGATTTGATCAACGGTTGTGTGCCACTCCAGTCGATTTAGTGTTCTGTGGTGTCACAATGGCTACCCACCCCGTTTGGGTGGTCTCGAGTTCTTGATGCCGTGGTGTGATCAAGTAGGCGTAAATTTAATGCCTCTCCTTTTCTCACAAATGTAGACCACGTTGCGTTGTTTACATGGGACTTTGTAGATGCCCCAGGGTGTTGTGGGGCAGTCTGAAGCCATTTGTTTTCTGTTGGGTTGAGTTCCAGCTTTGCTTCTCACCTCCTTTTTAGTTAAATTACGTAAATTAGTTGTGAGTCATTATTGAAGTTGGATTATTTTCATAAATCACACGTCGTACAGGAGCCAGATTACAGCATTTTGTTCCTGCTTGGCAAAAACTAACTTCGAATCAAGGAATGTTATCGATCACTCAGCTCGGATTTCTCCCGACTTTAAGCCAGTTCTAGTTCAATTCGCCTCTCAAGCCAACAGGACCAGGCTTTTACAGCTCCATCTTCTTTCGTCCCAAGAACACAGGAGGCAGCAGGTTAATTTTCAATGTAAAACCACTCAACAAACTCATGGCCAACAGTCATTTCGAGAGTCAATCAGACACTCTTTCAAGCAAAACTACTGAACAGTATCGATCGACCTAGAGGATGCATATCTCCACGCCCCCTTGCACACTCCTCAGTTCGACACCTGTTTCGCTTCATGCACAATCGCAAAATTTTCGAATTTCGATGCCTTCCGTTTTGGCCTCAATGCAGCTCCAAGAATTTTCACACTTGTCCTGAAACCAATCCTTGCAAAACTTCAACTCCAAATTAAAGCAAGCGTCTACTTGGACGATTGGGCACTGAAGAGCAACGACCCTAAACAACTGACATCAGACAGGGATCTCACGATCAGCCTCCTCAACCAACTGGGCTTCTGGGTGAACTTCTCAAAGTCACTGCTAACTCCCACCCAGACCTTCATCTTTCTAGGAGTGTCATTTAATCTAAAATCTGCAACAGTAATGCCTTCCCCAGACAGGATGGAAGACCTCATCAACTGCGCACGTTCCTTCCGACAGAAGTCCTCTCACTCTCTCAGCGAATTAACTCCTTCTTAGGGAAATTGGACTCCATGGCAAGTCTTGTTCCTTACGGCCGTTGAATGGTCAGACCTTTTCACCATTATCATATCGACAAATGGAAGCTTTCCAGGACCAACCAGATCAACAACACCAAACAACCCAGGATTTCCCACTCGAATTCCTACTTGGTAGTCGGACATACACAACCTATCCTTCCGTCCCTTTCCGGTTGTACAGCTTCTAACAGATGCCTCTCAGGACGGATGGAGAGCCCACATTGGCCATCACCAAGCTTCAGGACTTGGATCCCTCAAGAAAAGGAGCACATCAGCATTCTAGAACTCGGAGCGATTCTAATGGCACTCCATCACTTCTGTCACTTAGTCCAAAACCAGGTTGTTTCAAGTTCAAGCAGACAACACAACAGCAATTGCCTACATTCGGAAGGAAGGCGGAACGAAGTCATGCAGACTCCACGAAATCACCTCTGCCATTTTTAACTCTGCATCAGATTCAACATCACGTTACTCCCTCTTCACATCCCAGGGTACAGAAATGTCATTGCGAACTCTCTATCTCGCCGAACTCCTCCAGCAGGCGAATGGACTATCTGCTAATATCTCTTCAACATATGGGGTACCCCCATCTTAGACCTATTCGCCGCAAGGCACAATGCCAGACTTCCCCATTTCATCAGTCCAATCCCAGACGAGAAGGCAACATCGGTAGATGCCCGCACCTTCCCATGGCAGAATCTCTTCGCATACCTGTTTCCCCCGTTCAAGCTTCTTCTGCAGGTTCTACAAAGAATGAACCAGTCTCAAAGCCTTTTCCTTCTGATCGCGCCCCTCTGGCCATTGGCAGCGTGTTCCCACACCTTCTAAATCTTAGTCGACACTCTTAAGAAGTCTGCCTCTTCTACCAGATCTTCTAACGCAACAGAAAGGAACCAAGCTCCACCCGAACCTGCCAACACTAAACCTTCACGGGTGGCTTCTATCATCATGCTCCTCAAGAATGCAGTAATTCATCATGACGAGGCCAATGGCATCGCTTCAAAAGTCATCAGAGACTCCACCAACCGAATCCACGACAGTCGCTGGACAAAATGGTTTCATTGGTGTGATGGGTAAGGTTAATCCAATCAATCCCGCTCCTCCAAGCCTCTTGAAGTTCCTCAACGATGTCTTCAAAGAAGGACTGAAAGGCTCCACCATCTTCGTGTACCGGTCGGCACTCAACTCTCATTTTCAAGGCAGCAAACAACACCTCTCTACTGGAAGATTACTGCATCTCTGCATTAATAAAGTGTTTCGAAATGGAACGTCCGCATCAAGACGCCTATTCTTTGATTGGGACCTAACAATCGTCCTTAATTCACTCATGGAACCACCTTACAAACCCATGCAGAACAGCTCTCTCCATTGATCCAGCACTGCATTTTTGGCCCACAATTTTCATCAGTCACATTAATGCCTCTTGCCAGTTTTCACGCTAACACTCAAAAACCTTCTGAACCATCAAAACCCATCTCCATACCTGCTTTATCAAACAGACTTGGGAAATGAACCTGAAAGCCAGCTCTGCCCCGTCCTGGCCCTCTGCTTCTACCTCACTCGAACCAAAAATGATGAAATCCGGAAAGGAAGAAACCAACTCCTCTTACCCCTCAACAAAAACTCAGGTGAAACATCAGCAACAATGGTTGCCAGATGGAGAAAGAAGACCATACAGACAACTTACGACAACAATGACAGCTCCACTGATGGTATGAGAGTGACAGCGCATGAACTCCGGGCAATTTCGACGACATGGACATACCACAGCGCCATTCCAATGCATGAAATCTTTGCGGCAGCATCTTGGCGCAACGATACCACCTTCACGTCACACTACCTCAGAGACATGACGATACAAGTGAATGGACTACACCGGCTGGGACCCATCGTCGCAGCCAGAACAGTGGTCAATCCCCGTTAAGCACTCAGAAAGAAGCCGAAGCAAGCCATCCCCTCAAAATGGAAGCAAACCTCACCTCTAAAAACAACGGTCCTTTTCAAGGCCACCATATTTTACGAAAGAGACCATTTTCTGTTTCAAATTTGTTCTGAATAAGTGCGAAATTTGGGAAATGTTTTGGGGGCAGACTACTCCTAACTCAGGGCGCCCGTCAAGGAGTTGCCTGCCATCGTAACTTTAACGAGGTTTCCTGGTAATGCAAAATTAACATGTTATGGATGTTTTCCACACCGGCAGCAAGAAACTGCATTTTGCCGGCTTCCCTGACCGAGCCAGCTGAAAATGGTTTCTTTTGCGTAGGAAAACATACACAACCTTCACCCACCCTGCCTTTCCTCTCGAGTCACTGCCTGACACATGGAGAGGAAAATAAATAACGAGAGCTTCCGGCCGCTCGGTTTTGTAGAGGAGGGCTACGATGTGCATGCGCAGTAAGGTTTCCAAGCAGGCGGCTACAAGCAACTAAGAAACCTCCAGGGAGACACATCCATTGGGACAATGAATGCAAAATTAACAGGTTAGGCCATGCAAAGTTAAAAAATGGTTCTCGGGCACAGAAAGTTGAAAACTGATGAGGGATGAGGCTTTTTTTTAATATTTTTTAACACATAGTAAAAAAAAAGTGCCGTTTTCATACTTAATTTTTTTAAAATGGTCAGATTGCTTCACCAGCATTTAAAAAGCCATTTTTCGGAAATTTTGATTCGCAGCAAGCATTGATCAGATTTCAGAAACCCCCCAAAAAAATTTGATGCGGCGGATTACGTAGCATTGATACAACAGTAGTGAGCAGACTAATGTTGACTTCGGAAAAGTCCCTAATAAATGCCGCGTTAATTATTTTAATTTCTAGCAAAAAAATCGATGCGGGAGGGCCTGAGAACCATTTTTTTTTTACTTTGCATGGCCTTAATGGAGGTTTTTCTAGGCAAAAGAAACCATTTGCAGCCAGCCCGATCAGGGCGGCCGGCAAAATGGAGTTTTTCTTTTTTGCCAAACATATTAACCTGATAATTTAGCATTACATTGTCCTCAATTAATGTTCTCCCTGGAGGTTTTTTAGTTGCTTGTAGACGCCTGCTTGCATGACCCACTGCGCATGCGCAGTCCTCCCTATGTAAGCGAGAACGTGGTTGGACTCTGCATTCATTTTCCTCCAGAGGTTCCGCCCCGTCACCTCGTCTCCCACCTGGATCTTGGATTTTCATGTCCGCCCGTCTCCGATGATGGATGTTGCATTGTGTGACACTGCTCTCGCCTTGGATGCTGCTCTCTCCTCCGGCCATCCCTCCCGCCCACGTCGACCGCTGCGCGCCCGGCTTAATACGGGACGTGCATGTCGGCAACGGCGACGCCGACGACTCCCCATGCAAGACGGACAACGCACACCGCCCCCTCCCGCCCGCGTCGACCGCTGCGCGCCCGGCTTAGTACGGGACGTGCATGTCGGCAACGGCGATGCTGACGACTCCCAGCTGCAAGACAGGCAACGCAGCGCTCTCCCGCCCGCCGGCCTTGGCAGAAGACGTGCGACACGCCAAGGCGCTACTCCGGGATGCCAAGCAGAAGCTCCGAGAAGCCGCGGCCCATGCCGGCTTACCACCCGACAACTCACCGCTTGACTTGTTTTCAAGATCGTCACGCAGAGAACATACGTCACATGCAGCGAAGCACACAACCTCGTCGACTCGGTCATCCACCGCTTTGCCGACAAGACACCGATGCCCCCGTCGTGCACCTCATCTTTTCGGCAGACCAACACTCGAGACTGGGTCGCTTCCACTACGAGCCAAGAGAACCGCAAGCGTGTGTCGCACAACGTCGCCCCGCCGGCCAAGAAGCTCAAACTCTCGTCAGTGTCACACGACCCCACTACGGTATCACGACTCTCCCAGATGCCGCCACCGCCCGCAAAGCATATCCACTTCCCGGACGACAACAACGACGACCCGACCATGCCCTTAGCATTCTTTCTCAAGACAGTCGAAGACACCGTCGTTCTAATCCTTGTCGCACAACTCTGTCGCACAACTGTGTGTCGCACAACGTCGCCCCACCGGCCAAGAAGCTCAAACACTCATCAGTGTCGCACGACCCCACTACAGTGTCGCACGACACCACTACGGTATCACGACACTCCCAGATGCCGCCACCGCCCGCAAAGCACATCCACTTCCCGGACGACAACAACGACGACCCGACCATGCCTTTAGCATCCCTTCTCAAGACAGTCGAAATCACCGGTGTCGCACAACTCCACGTCGCACACCTCAGTGTCGCACAACTGCGTTCTACCGGCTAAGAAGCGCAAGCTCTCGTCGGTGTCGGCCGACCCTACTGCTGTGTCGCGACACTCTCAGACGCCTCCACCGCCCGCAAAGCAACACCTTACTCTTACGGGAAGCTGCCCTCAAGACCGCCCACAACTTAAACGAATCGACTAGACACCGTCTACGCAACCAGCTACTTCACGAGTCCGACATGCTCTTCAGGGGATTGATTCCGACTCTAGCCTCTCACTTGGACATCTCCCGCAAACCTAAACCCGTAAGACGAGACAAACTAGCCTTTCGATCGTCTAAACCAAACAGGCACCATGTCGGCCGCCTTTCTCCCGAGAAACCATCGGCTCCCTCGAGTGTCGCACGATGCGACACTGCCTCCGGCAAGAAGCAGCCCTTTCGGACCGACCATCAACCACGCTCTCGCCCCAGTCAGCGCTTCAACCAGAAATGCGCCGCAACTCCCGACCGCCGCAGCCGACTTTCATCTCCCGGCAGCCGCAAACGACGTCGCAACCAATGACTATCGTCGGCTCTCTCGCTTCCCTGTCGGCGCGAGACTACGTCATTTCTCCCCGGTTTGGAAATCCCTGTCGCACAACCAAGAAGTACTGTCAATCATAAAAGACGGCTTCCAGCCATCCTCTTTGTAGACCCCCCCCCCCCGGGCGGCCACATCTCGCATCGCAATATCAATGTCGATCACTGGCTCTCGCTTCCCTGTCCGCGCGAATCTCCGCCATTTTCACCCAACCAGCAAAGCTAGCAAGCCAAAGCAAGCAAAGCAAAGCTAGCAAGCCAAAGCAAGCAAAGCAAAGCAAGCAAAGCAAGCAAAGCAAAGCAAGCAAAGCAAAGCAAGCAAAGCAAGCCAAAGCAAGCCAAAGCAAGCAAAGCAAGCCAAAGCAAGCAAAGCAAGCAAAGCAAGCAAAGCAAAGCAGGCAAAGCAAAGCAGGCAAAGCAAAGCAGGCAAAGCAAAGCGAAGCAAAGCAAGCAAAACAAAGCAAGGAAAAGCAAGGCAAAGCAAGGCAAAGCAAAACAAGCAAAGCAAAACAAGCAAAGCAAAGCAAGGAAAGCAAAGCAAGGAAAGCAAACAAAGCAAACAAAGCAAAGCAAGCAAAGCAAGCAAAGCAAAGCAAAGCAAGCAAAGCAAGCAAAGCAAAGCAAGCAAAGCAAAGCAAGCAAAGCAAAGCAAAGCAAAGCAAAGCAAAGCAAGCAAAGCAAGCTAAGTAAAGCAAGTAAAGCAAGCAAAGCAAGCAAAGCAAGCAAAGCAAGCAAAGCTAAGCAAGCAAACCAAGCAAGCAAGGCAACTAAGCAAAGCAAACGATGCAAAACAAGCACATACCTCGGCAACTGCCATCAGCCCTCCGTGGAACTTCTCGTCTCGAGGAAAAAATCAAGACAACAGTTGCTGCCCATTGCTGCTCGTCTTATTCATAGCTACAACCCACGTTTTGAGCAAACCGAAGACGAAGCCATTTACACCTCTTGCTGCTTGTCTCGACCATGGCTGACCCCACTTCTGGAACGAATATCAAGCCAACAGTTGCTGCCCACTGCTGCTCGCGTCTCACTCATGGCTAAAAAAAAAAAAAAACACGTTTTGTGTGAAAAATCCAAGACAGAAGCCGTTTTACCTCTTGCTACTTGCCTCGACCATGGCTGAACCCACGTCTATAACAAAAATCAAGCCAACAGTTGCTTTCCACGGCTGCTCGTCTCATTCGTGGCTAAATCACACGTTTGAGTGGAACAAGAAGGAAGTCTCGTTTGCATCTCTTGCTGCTTGTCTCAACCATGACCGACCCCACATCTCAAGCGAAAATCAAGACAACATTTGATTTGCTGTCTACTATCGTCTCACTCATGGCTAAAACCCTCGTCGTGAGTAAAGTTCCAAGACGGAAGTCGTTTGCACCTCTTCGTGCCTGTCTCGACTATTGCTGCCCCATGCCTCGGAAAAATCAAGACATCAGCCGTTGTCAACACTCAAACCCGCCTCATTCGTGTTTAGAACCCACGTTATGAGTGAATAATCAAGTCAGGACCGCCTCCATCCTTAGCTGCTAATTTCAACCATGGCTGTCCTCAAGTCTCGAAAAAAAAAAAAATAAGACAACAGTTGCCGCCCACTCTGTATCTCGGCTCACCCGTAGCGAAAGCCACACTTTTAAATGAAGAACCAAGTCAATGACATCTTCATCCCTAACACCTTGTCTCGTCCATGACTCACCCACGTCCCGCGCGAAATCATCACATGTGTAGCATCCCACACCGGTACTTGTCTCCAACCTGGCTAACCCCACGTTCTGAGCAAACAGTCACAATGGATGATGCTCTCTCCTCTTTCAGAAGATCGACCATGACTGAACCAACTTCTCGGGTGAAGATTAAGTCGTCCACGGCTGTCTACATCAATGGTCGTCTCATTCGTGACTATAACCCACGAAATGAGTGAAGTTCTCAAGTCAGAAAACGCCTTCATCTCAGGCCGCTCGTCTCAACTGTGACCATTCACACACCACGAATGAAGACCCAAACAACTGTGGCAGTCCACCCTAATTCTCGCCTGGATCATGGCTACCCCACGTCTAAAGTTGGTATCAACAACCGTCACTCTTAAAATCACGACTTGTCTCACTCGTGGCTAAAAACCCACATTTACATAAAGCCTCAAGACGAACGAAGTCCTCTCCTCTGTCAACTCGTCACAGCCGTGCCCGACCCGAATGCACAATCACTTCAAAGCCACCAGACATCCAACAAACTGAATGTATGTCAGCCACGGGTCCATTTGGTTTCATTGGGGTTTTCACAAGGAAAATCAATCCAATCAATCCGTCTCCACGGAATCCTTCACTGACCTTTTCGACACCGACAAATTCAAAGGCCCAACGATCCTTGTCTACCGCTCAGCCCTAAAACCAAGGATTCAAGGCAATAGACAAAACCAACCTCCTCGATGATTACCATCGCCATTCCAACAGAAGAAATGCTACAAGCCGCATCCTAGCGTCACTCAACGACATTCACCTCCCACTACCTGAGAAACATGTCAAGAGAAGATAAAAGACTACACCGACTGGAACCAAACGGCACAGCCAGTACTGTTGTCAAGGCCCCTTAAGCACAATCAGAACGAATCTGAAGCAAGCCATCCCAGATGGAAACAAGCCAACCATAGATGGAAATAAGATCCCTCATTTAACAACAGTCCATATCCCACGGAAAAGGTCCAAGTTCTGTTTCACCATCTGGTTCTGAACAAAGTGCAAATTTTTACTACAATAAAAATTTTTGGGGGAAAGCCTGCTTGCAACCCGGGGCGCCCCGTCAGATCGGTGCCCGCCACCATGCTTTGACGAGGTCTACTGATAATGCTAAATTATCAGGTTAATATGTTTGGCAAAAAAGAAAGTACATTTTGCCGGCCCCCAGCCAGGCCGGCTAAAAATGGTTCCTTTTTTGCCTAAAACATACTTAACCTAAGCCCGCCCTGCCTCCCCTCTCGAGTCACCGCCTGACAGATTGAGAGGAAAATGTATGCAGCGTCCAACCACGTTCTCGCTTATATAGGGAGGACTGCGCATGCGCAGTGGGTAATGCAAGCAGGCATCTACAAGCAACTAAAAAACCTCCAAGGAGAACATGAATTGAGGACAATGTAATGCTAAATTGTCAGGTTAAGTATGTTTTAGGCAAAAAAGAAACCATTTTTAGCCGGCCTGGCTGGGGGCCGGCAAAATGTACTTTTTCTTTATATGGCATTTCTTAGTCGTTTTTAATGTCTTAAGGTTTTGTAAAAGATACTTGTATTTCTTTAGACTAGGTACTTAAAAGTCCTCATAGTCCTTGAAGTGTTACGAACAGTTACCGATAATCAATTTTCCCAATTAGCTAATACGAACTTCCAAGTTCATTTTCTTGGCCCACGAGTTCTTTCAGTCTCATGGTTTCTCTTCTCTCGTAGGGGTTTCCCTACTTCCTCACTCTCCAATGAGCAAGCGTCTCCGTATAAGTGAAGCTATTTGCGTCATTATGACTTCACAGCTAGGTGTTCTTCCAACATCTGCTCAATTTCTATGAAATGATTTAATCTTTTCACAATAGCCGAAAGACGTCCTAATTAAACTGGCGGAAAGTGATCAGATTCCCGGAACGTGGGTGGTCCCTTACGAAGAATCTTTCTCCCCCCCTTCCCCCGCACGCAAGTGCTGTGCGACCATTCTCCCCCCCCCCCCTCCCAGTTAGTAATGTGTTTATAAAATAACGGCGTTCATAACTTGTTAATGAGATGATTACCATACTTCGTCAGTGTTGTTTTTTTATTTTAGCAATTAACTGACTCTTCGATGATTGTCAGTTGTCTGCAAAGTTATTTGTTGGACAAAACACAAAATATATCGTCTTTGGCAAGTTTTTATCCTGTACTGGAGCATATAGATGAAAAGGGCAAAGTCGAGACTGAAGTACTCAACCGATACAGTGTGATGTTAGGTACTTCTCCCACGCCAAGAATGAAAGAAGAACTAGAGTAAGTGTTTTTTTTTGCCTATTTTAGTCTAATGTTAAATGTGCTGCTGTAAATACAACTTAAAAGAAAAAGTGAAATTTCTTGTACAGGAATTAGCAATTGGACTCAAATGTGAAGTTACCCAACTCCACATTGGTGGTTAATTCATCGTACAGTACTGTAGTTGAATGCAAAAGCTTTAAACAATTTTTTTATTTAATGGAGTATGATGATAAAAAGTTACCGTATGGCTCATTTCTAAACCAAGCTAGCGGATAAACCCACACCCAAAAAAATTATCCCATTTTTTCTGGTCGAGCTGATCCAATCAAAAACGCATGGTATACCAAGTGATCCTGTCGATGTGACCATGGCTGCTGAAAAATGCTGAGCGTTGGAAAGCAAGTCTAGTACTCGTCGAGAGTTAAAATGTCCTAGGCTAGTTTCTTTTTTAAAAATAAATTTTATGGGAGAATTTGGAGCAAATGTGTGTGCTTAGACAACCCGGTTCAATGTTGAATCTTTCATTTTTGAAGGAGAAAGACTTCTAGTAAAGGGAGGGGTATACCCTTTGGATACCCTCCGATCATCCCCGGGGGAGGGGGTGGGGTTGCCGAGATATTGTTGAATTGGTACCGTAGCCACTGAAGGAGCCTTGGTGTGTTTCGCACTACCATGATGGGCACAGACTGGCAGGGACTTGAGCAGGGTCGTCATCCAGTCATCGGTCAACCAGCTTCTTCAGGAAACTGCTATCATTCAATCATGATGATCGGATTCATAATGAATGATTTTGTTCCCAGAATAGAACACTTTATGGGTTTCGTTTAATGAATTTAGTGCGTTGAGAAAGTAATACAATTAGTAACAGTATCAGCAAACAACATGTGTTAAATACCAAACTAGCAGATCGTTATTGGGTAAATTAGACTAGTATCGGTAAAAGTGTCACTGGTACTGCTTTACTTTTACGAATTTGTCGTATCATTTACACACTCTTCAAAGGATTCCTTTAAGTGCGTTATACTAATAAAGTAATAAAAAAAAGTGTTTCTCGAGTAACTAGATTGTTCGTAGTTCCATGCTCTTCTTAATATTAGGCCACAAAATTTAAAAAATGTTTCTCGGGCAATATACATCGCGTATGAAGATGAGACATGTGGGTTATTTTTATTTTTTATTGAGCTGAAATGCTCGGGTGTCCGAAGTTTTATTTTTCAGAAAAGTAAAATGACCGACATGTCATGTTTGCATCAAGTTTGCAAGACCGAAAGCAAAAAACTGGATTCTGAGAACGTACGTTTTAGAACATCATTAAATTGCAGTTGTAAGGAAATAATTAATGGCTTAATTAATATTCATAACAGAAAAGATACATCTAATTAATTGGATACATATTTGTATAATATCATTCATTTATTAAATGCATGAGCCGAATATTTATTCGGATATAAATCCCTCCCACACGGGATAGTTAATTATGGCGGCATATAACTTCAAAGCGCCGCATACGGGGAACAATTAATGAACCCGAAAGCAACAATGAAATGATTGACGTGCGTAGAGGTCCCATTTGGCGATTAGGGCCCAAGCTGTCCAAATGTTACATTTAGCATTTCAATAATAAATCAATACTACAATGGACCGATCATGGCCGATAACACCACATTATTAAACCGAACCTCGGAATGCATATCAGTCGATCATCAGCCGCTCACCAGTTGTTGAACTAGTTCATGCCAGTCAAATTCCGGAGGTCCCGATTCGAAGTACGCCAGGCCAGCAGCCGTGCCACAGTTGGTGACTGGGCTTCGCCGCCGAGCTAAGCCAAGTGCCGATAGCCTCACTCAAGCTTCTATAATAGAGCTAAGTATTCTGATTCAATAGCAATAGCTATGATTGTTTAAGGTTAACTAATACCAATACATATGCTACTAAATTAACCCGAGATTCCTTAATTTAACTTGGAGAATAGAATATAATAATATTTAGGTTTACCGCTCGATTTAATCCGTAATGCCATTCGTTCGACTCATTGCCGAATAACTGTAATCGATACAATCAAATCATAACGATCTGTCATTGATTTAATTGGCCATATTGTGGGGTCAATATTGTGTACGCCGGAATGTCGATTAAAGGCCCAGTATTAGATGAATGATTGCTTATTATTTTGCATACCTATTTTATACATAATTAGTGTTTTATACAATTGATTGCCCTTAATGCCATCCTAGTTAATAATGTTTATTCTGGTCAAATGGTCACTGGAATAGAACATTACAATGGTATCATAAGTGTGATTGAATTCCCTCTAATCCGCCGGAATGAAAAATAATACTAATAATTTAAGAGCATTCAATTGTATTTCATAGGAAGTACTGCCATTTTCCGCACTTTACAGTCTTTACAAAGCAGAAATTTTAGCATTAAAAATTCGGGTTTGATTTTCCGATAGTCAACAACGATAGTTGGTTGGTTTATAAACAGGACCTTAACACTTAAAAGTACAGGAAAATTTAGTAGCCTATTTATGAAAAGTGGCGCTGGTTAAGCTTCAATGTTGGAAAATAACATTGTTGATTTTGCTTATATCTTGCAATTGTTTATGGAAATGGTTGATTGACATGTTCAATGCTATGAAATATGTTCAAGTGTATTATCTTGTGTGCATTTAAAGAGTATTTGCTTTGAATTTTCCACAATAAGAGGAAAATTTAATTTGTTAAATTTATAGGCCTAAATTGAGTTCAGTGCATTTGGTTTATTAGTCACTACAATGCTAATTTTTTGTTAAACTGGTCGTGGTTACTCTTAAAATAACCACTGTCAACTGCCGACTTCAGGTGATAAAATTTGGGAAATTTCCCTTATTTTCCATTTTAAAGGGAAAATTAATCATTTTGGTGCAAATTTGTAGAAAATTGTACAAATTTTTCAAAGTGCTTAAAACTTAAGACTTGTGCTACGAATAAGTTTAAAATCTACCTAAGTTAAATATTTGCTGAAAATCTAGTTAAATAATGCCTAGAACTAGAAGTAATCGTGCTAGAGGCACAGTTTAAGTCTCTTCGAGAGGCAGACAAATCAGAAAACCAGTAAATCGCCAAGATTTTCTGGAATTCACAGACGCTTCAGTTAGCACTAATAATTTAGACAATACTAATACTACTCAAAATGAAGCGGATACAGAATCGGAGTATTCTGATACCATCGACGAGGTCGATGACGCATAAATTTGCCTCCTCCCAAACGAGTTCAATCTCGCTCAGCTAATCGCTCTGCTTAAAATAACGGTAACGCTAAAGATCGGGTTAGATCTAGGTCTCCACATAATAAACGTACATCACATACAACTCGGGTACCCTTAAATTCCCAAGTAATACTTAGTACTCAGGTACCACTAAATAATCAAGTGCCACCCAATAATCAGGAGCACATAAACCAAAATGTGTCATTCAGCCATAACTTGCCACTAAATCAAAATGTGCCACTAAATCAAACGGCGCCTCTAACCCAAACAGTGCCGTTAAATCTAGTAACGCCACAGCATAATCGTGTAACTCCAAACTTGACACCAACTATGCCTACCTTGCAAATGCAAACAAGCGCTCAAACACCGCTTAACATTCAAGTGCCAACAAATTCGCAAATTCCGAATCATTCCATGTTCCCATTACCCCAAATGTAGTGATAAATCCCCAAATTTCAAATGGAAATCAAACACCGCTAACTTTAGCCCCAAATCATAGTAGCGGACAACAGGGTAATTTGTTGGATGAATCTTACCTTCAAAAGATTTTGGATCATACTTTAGCAGTATGTTTACAATCAAATAGCGATAATCTTAAGTGATAATCATTTAGAAGTGCTGAAAACTATTACCGAATCAAATCAAAGCAGGGATTCACAAAATAAGTCTAGACTTTGGGAAGAATTACGTTCAGCCAAGAAAGCTATCTTACCTTTTGCAGGGGATGACTCATTAGACATTTTCGCTTTTGCATTAATGGTCGAAAATTTACGCACGTTAGATCCTTCACTGCGAGATTCAGAACTAGTTTCAGTTGCATGTAGTAAATGTATAGGTCCAGTTGCAATTTATTTAGCCACGAATCCGCATATAGCTACTTCCCGAAATTGGGACGGCTTTAAACAAATTTTAATCGATAGATTTGGTTGCGGAGGTGAAATCGTCACCCCTACGTCGTTCCACACGGCACGACTCAAACAGGGAAAAACTATCGAACTTTTCGCTGCCAGGCTAGAAAAAATGGCTTCACAATTTTGGAAAGTTTTAAAACCTTCAGATTTGGATGCACAGCGAGCTTTTAAACAATTAGCTAAGGACGGTGGAATGCGTTCAGTATTTTTACACGCTATGCCACGGGAAATTGAATCTCATGTGACAGCACAAATGCATACTATGTTTAGGGATACAGATAATTCGGCCATCTATAAACGTCCAGTTTTAGCTGGATTCCAAGGCGATGACAATGATCGTAACTCTGATAAATCAGGCACTAAACAAATTTCTAATACGGAAGTTAACAACTTAGCTTTTGGCACAATGCTAGATAAAGTGAATTCCTTAGAGAAAGGTATGACTAAGCTTAGTAACGCTAAAGCTAAAAATGTAAAATTAAAGTTAGTGCAGTAAACACCAATGTAACCCAATCAAAACGTGCTACCGTTGTTTAGCCCCAGTGCATTTGAAACGAGAATGTCGTACTAAAGACGAAAACCTACAGCTAGTCCGACAACGTTGGGACAAGGTTAAACAGGAAGGAGGATTTCCAACAAAAACGGTCACGGAGGTAACCGATACAGGGAAAATAACCGTGGTAAACGAGGAAATTATTTTTCTGGCTTTGACAATAGGGATTCTATCCAGTTCAACAAGAAAAATAATCCTAACTCATTTCAAGCTAACACTAGCAATAACGGTAACAATGGTTACTATAACGGGCAACAAAACCAAAATCGGCAACGGCAAAATAACAACGGCCAAAACCGTGTTCCACAACACGCAACAGACGTAAACGAGGGCAATGAATCATGTCAAAACTGTTGCAATCCAAAAAACGAGTTAGTAGTCTGAATATGAACAGGGATTCAGAACTAAACTTGAAGTCAGTCAGAACAGAGCGATACAGAGCAATAATGACGATCTAAACCCACATGTCAGCTCAGTTCAAGCTCAAACTCCTGTTAACCAAACTAATGACATAAATATAATACTCATTCTTTAAACGTAAAATGCGTTTCATTATTTTCAAACGAAGATGCAGATAAACTAATGCTTAATTTGTACTCAAACGTCGAATGGCACCAGCAAAAACTTGCTTTGCCAGATCGCACGTTAGCTTTATCACATTTAGCGTCCTATTTTGGTAAAATTCCGTCAAAATATGTTGTGAGGTCTATAGATAGTAATAAAAATCTCGTAAATGAATTTACAAATGCTTTAAACACAGTTAACGATAAATACGATTTAACTTGTGACTCAGTAATTTTTCATTCAGAATTAAACCCAGTGGATACTAAAAAGCCGATAGTTATTGCTTTATTAGGTAACGAACGCACAGTTCAGTTCAAACACACGGATGATTCATTCTATAAAAATGGAGTTGAATTGCCTTCGGGCACTTCTATAGGTATTTCACCAACAACGCAGAAAGATTGGAAAATAAGAATTCCAACAGTCGTAGGAACATTTGAACCTACAATCTGCTTAACGTTTTGGGGCAGCAAAAATGTTGCCGACCCAATGCGTCTCCAGCGAAACACTCATCGTTGAGAGATCGAGGAAACTTGCTCCGAGCATTTCCGCTCAATCGGGCAACAGATGGTACAAGCAGCACCATCTAGCATCCAAGGTTGATACTAGCCTCGAGTCAGAGCAGCAAGGAGAAGCATCGCTCGACTCGGAGCAAACAGCGCTTAACACTGATAACGTTCAAGTGAACACAGTTTTAAATAAAACTATGGTTAAATATTCACGTCCACACTTAGTGTTTGACGTTGGTAATACGCCAGAAATCTGTTTATTAGACACAGGTTCTTCACTTTCTTTAATTACGAATACAGCAGCACAACGCATGCTTAAGAATTTTAGCGTTAAATTCCATTTAATTCCAATGACCACACCAGCCAATTTGGTTGGGGTCAGAAATCGTCAGATTAAAACCGATAGGAAAATAGTAACGACTACAGAAAAGTGTGAATTTTCCAGAAGTCAAGAATTTATTATCGTTCCTGATGGTTCATTTGGTAACATTTCATTGCTATTGGGATACAATTTCATGTCAAATAAATCAGATTTGTTAGCATTAAATTGCCCAGATAATGTCTTAATTATAGGCTATTTAAAATTTCAAATGTCATCAACACCAGAACTAACTCATGTTGCTTATAACTAAAATAAGGAAATAAACAGGGAATTTTATAAACCCAATCACATTTACGTAGCGTCACTTAACGTAGCTACAGATGTAGAAACCGATGATAACCCTAAATCTACCTGGAATTGTACACCTAAACAAGACATTACTTTATCCTTGTTACGGCACGAAATAATTCCTTCAAATTGCGATAGCAGAATAACCGGAAATTTACATTTTTCGTATCCAGAAATACAGACAGGAGTATTCCAACCTGAAAACGGCTTATTTCCTGTACATCTTGCTCAGTCTTGTTAACACAACTCTCACAGGTATTATTCAGTCGTGTGCGTGTATCTTAATGGATTTGACATAGAACTAAAAGCGGGTACTATCCTAGGTACGTACACGACAGCTATTATCGAGTACGAGGATAACGCTTCCTTAGTTTCGTTAAATTCAAATTTGCCCACCTCAAGTCCTATTGAGAAATCGCAAACCGCAAGTCCCATCGAGGTATCTCAAATCCCATCGAGACTTCCCAAAACCAATCCAAACCGAGTGAAAGCTCAACGGAGGTGCCAGTTAGTAGCCTAACTGATGCTCCCAAGCAAAAATCTAAGGCGGAACTCGATGCGGAATGGGAAATTTTAAAACATAGGTTCACGTTTCCAGATTTAAACAAGGAAGAAACGGGAGAATTTCGAGATAGGCTTAGAAACCACCAAGATTCATTTTCTGAAAACGATTTTGACCTAGGATGTTACGAGGGATACGAAGTTCCAATAGATACTGGCGAATTACAACCAGTAAGTTCTAAAATATACCGAGTTCCATTTCACCAGCGTGAATTATTGGATAAATATATTGACGAAATGCAGAGAGTAGGAATAATCCAAGAAGGAAAATCAGGGTGGTTATCTCCTTGTCTAATGATAAAGAGAAGGCCAACTGGTTATCGCGTAGTCGTAGATTTACGCGGCTTGAATTCTGTTGTGGAAAGTGTAAGTGTTCCAATACCCACTGTGACAGAAAGCATGGCTCACCTTAGCGGAATCTGCTAAACCTAAGACGTGCTTCTCTGCTAACTCTTAAAACTTATTTTTTTAACAGGCTCCCAATGGTCCTTAAAACAGCGCCTGCGCACTAATATTTGCAGACGTGCTATTGTACCGTCTATCTTGACGATTGTCTCCTGAATAGTCCAGATCTTAAAACTCCCATCAGTCATGTGAATCGAGCCCTAGAACTAGTCGCTCGTTCAGGACTAAAACTCGGCATTGAAAAGTGCGAATTTGCACGTAAAAAGGTCAAATTCTTAGGCTTTGTGTTAGACGAAAACGGGATACAACCCTATAGCGATAAAACAAAGGCTATGCAACATTATCCTACACCTAAAACACCTAAACAAGTCCGTTCATTTTTAGGTATGGTAAATTTCTATAAGCGACACATTTCTTCATTCGCCGAAATGTCACAGATTTTATCCAAGCTAACACGGAAAAACTGTAAATTTCTATGGGGCGAAGATGAAGAAAGAGCATTTCAAGAACTTAAGCGAG
>JAHWFP010088959.1:0-18653 GCA_023313725.1 Lithobius niger
AGGACACTTTCTCTCCATGAAGGGCACGTTCCCACATTTTCGTGTTGAGTTTTTCTTTGTTACTGGACCAAGACACCTGATTCAAACGATTTGCAAAGATTTCTACCGCATGGGGAATTTACACCAGTATGCTGAAATCACGTATAAGTTGGTTTCAGTTAAAAGACGCAGTCTGCTAGTGAACCGCCATCTGACAACAATTACGCTCTAACAATTAAGCTCCAACAGCAATAAAACGTCTACTTGGCGGCGACACACTAGCGTGTGTCTAGATTCAACATGAAGGACACTTTCTCTCCATGAAGGGCACGTTCCCACATTTTCGTGTTGAGTTTTTCTTTGTTACTGGACCCAAGACACCTGATTCACACGATTTGAAAAGATTTCTACCGCATGGGAAATTTACACCAGTATGCTGAAAGCACGTATAAGTTGGTTTCAGTTAAAAGACACAGTCGGCTACTGCGGCCGCCTTTTTTCATCAACAATCATTTTTTAACAATCGGATGTCTACAATCGGACGATCTACTGTTACTAGGCGGCGACACAAGTGTCTAGATGTATAGTTTCTTACCCGCTTCCCGAGTGATGAGATCTAGTAATAACAAGGCACACGAGAGAAGTGGTCATGAACCTATTTCCCAATCCCTTAAGCCTTCTTTGCACGAGCCGTCATTGTTACACCTTGACTGATTGTTGCATTTGCACAACTGCTCATGATTGTTGATGCGGCGTAGCATGTAAATATTCTTTTAAGGAGTTGTTCGGTTTACTAAGCGACAAAGGAAGCAGTAACGTAGTTACCAAATATTGGAGTTGAGTTGTTTTGGGTTGATTGGGTAGGACTTGAGTTGTTTTGGGTTGAGTTGGGTGTGAGTTGAGTTGTACCAGTATTAATACAAAGAAAATAATAATAATAAAGAAACTGGCAATCGTTTTGTTTGAATGACTAATGAAGAACTATTGCACGTATAAGAAAATAGGCATACGGGCAGTGCTTGGAAAACCGACTGGGTTTTTCGTTTGTTGACTGAATGGAATTGTTACGTGAAGATAAATTTAAAGAAACTCAAAGCGAACAATTAAAGTCAACGTTTCAAGGAGCAACGCGTTAAATTTCCCACAAGGTTATAGTGTAGTCTCGAATTTTACATCTTCAATACGAATCATGCTTCGTACGCTCTTTTTTTTTTTGGTTGTCGTATGTTTGAAGAATCGTATTTAATCTGTGGCGGTATAAAACCAAACCAAAATCTGTGGTTTAATCATTATTAATAAAATGTTGCCAAAGAAAATTCGTGTTTTTTACAAACGTAAAGAAAAAACCCGAAGGTGCGCTGACTGATCTCTCCACTGAGATTAGTAGACCTAGCACCCAATCCCGAAAACAATTGTTGTGATCTTACATTGGTCCATGAGTGCAGAGAAGGAGACCCTCGTTAAACCCTTTGAACCCTTTGAACAGTGCCGCAGCTAGCTTTTTCGAAGGAGGGGAGCAAGGACAAAATGTTGGGCCCCTCCGCAACAAGTAAATAAATTTAGGGGCAAAGTGACTCCCAACCATAAACAAAATATCATGAATTTTGCCTTATTTGGGCCCAGAACTGGTAAACTTTGGGCCCCCTTTCTCCTGGGCCCGGGTGCCTTGCACCCTTTGCACCACTCCTAATTGTGGCACTGCCTTTGAACCCTTTGAGAAGGAAAAGGACCTTAGGGTTTCATTGGACAGATGATGGTAAGCGGTTAACACTCCCTACGAAACCCTTTGAACAGGAGAAAGCGGTTGAGTAAACCCAGTTTGGGTTCGTGGTCCCGAAAAAGCAAAGAAAGCAGCCAAGTATTTGTCCTCTACTGCAGCTTTATTTGCTTATTTGTTTATGGTTAGAACTATGGAGGTATCTGATCTCCTTCGAATCTCCAACTTTCGTTCTTGATTAAAGAAAACAATCAAATGCTTTCGGGTTAGGTTTGTCTGGAAGCAAGAATTAGGTAAACTCTTAATGACTCAGGACTATATTGAGGAACTTTTGACGCTGGACAATATTGAGCAACTAAAATTGATAAATCTCAACTCAGCCAATGAAATGCAATTTTCGCAAAAAAATATATGTAAAAGATTCCATAATGGCTTGACTATGAATGTATGCTTCTCAAAAAAAAAAATAAAAAAACGAAAAAAATTACATGAATTTCAATATAACCCAAATATCTTACCGCTATATGTTTAAGTTAAGAAAAAAAAAAAAAACAGTGCAGAACAAAAAGAAAAATTGGTTACTAGAAATGAATTTTAAAAAATTTGTTGAATGCGCGGATGGGACTACTTTCTGGAAGCTTATAAATGCCTGGAGGGGCTAGTCGACTGATGTATCCGGAGAAATCTCCAACCTGGGACGGTATAACCACTTCAAAAAATTACTTTTTAATGAAAGTCTTACCGCCACTCTCCCGGGCGGTGTCCTTGTACTAGAAAATGATGATGCCGACCTTTTAGTTGATGTGAGCCAGAGTAAAATTGAGGAAGCCATTGACAAATTAAAAAGTGGGAAGGCTGCTGGCTCTGACCAACTTGTCCCAGAATTTTGTAAAAGTGGCAAAAGTATTATTCTTAGACATCTGTTTAAATTGTTTAACAAAATTTGTAATATTGAAAATGTTCCCAAAAATTGGGATACATATCATACAGGGTGGAGGGGAGGGGGCAAGCGGGATACTGCAAACTATAGGTATAATTCTTTGTTAATGTTATCAGTAAACTTTTTCACTAGAATTCTATTCAACCGTATCTGCGGATCGGTGGAAAACCACAATATTCTTTGCGAAGCCCAGGCCGGGTTTACACCTGCCTCTGATATACATGCTGCTGTCGATAAGGGTGATCTGGCTTCAGCTTTTGACACTGTTGACCTTGAAAAAATGTTGTTCAAATTGTCTAAAATGGGGATTAGCTGATTAGAATCTGATTAGAACCTGATTCGAAACTGATTAGAATCTTATTTAACCTGTAAAAAAAAAGAGAAGAGAAGCCATTATTATAACTCTTTCTGGCTACACAAACTTATTTCAGATCCACAACGGTCTCAAACAGGATTGTATTCTTAGCCCTCTACTTATTTTCACTATGGACACTTTCTCTATAGTAGCCACTATACTTTCACAAACTCATGGAACAACTCAGCGCTGAAGCCCTCCACCTCATCAACAGAGTTTGTAAACGCTTGGTGAATTTTTCGATACTCTCAGCGTGACGTCACCTCTGATGCATCGCACCACAGGTTAGAATGTTAATTAGATACCGCTCCTCATTCATCTAGCTCTACGCGGGACTCGAACCGCTATAGTTGTCAAAGAAGAACGATAATTTGTTGGTATAGGACAAGAAGCACCAATAGGTCATTTTTCGCCTAACAAACTTACTTCCGGGTCAGGCCAAGGAGGCAGCCATGTAGGAGGCAGCCATGTTGCCGGAAAGAGACGGCCATGCTGGTGTTAATGACGTCATATTACACCAGAAAAGCGCATCTATAAAATGAGACTGTTGGCTTGCTCGATAAACGGAAATTCATTAAAAAAAAAATCTAATATCCGTTTATTACAGTTTGCTTTTTTACTAAATTAAATGCTTTTTTTCGTCCGCTAGCAACGGAAACAGAGAGATTTTATTTTTTTAAATCTCCGTTTTGTGCAAATCCACTAGTCACGTGCTTCCTTGCAGCACACTGATTGGCTGTTCGGGCTACTTTGGCGGAATTGGTTAATATGACGTAACACCAGGTCCCAATCAGTACATTTTCACAAACACAATACTACCGGAAGTCAGGAATGAACCATATTCTCTAGTCGCTCCATCCTTGACAAATTGCGGCTACTACTACCTCTGAGAACATATCTTCATTATTTAATACTGACAATGAACCAATGGGAAGCCAATAAACGGCAGTCACCAGCCGATCACGCCTCCGTGACACCGATTAAACGACCACACGGCATTTTATCAGATTAAAGGAACATCCGGCCTGCCTTATAACATTCCGCCTGCCTAATCACAGCCGCGCGGAGATCGCCATCCGCGCATTTATTACAGCCTAGGTCGGCTGGGGTGGTAGCTGCGTTCCTCGCAGCGAGAAACGTAACTGCTGTCTCGGTTGGCTTTGGGAATAGTACACGAAAATGCGTCAAGTTAAAGATTGTGTCGTCACAAACCTGAATGATTCTCGTATTTTAACATCGCAATTTATAATTTTCTAGGCTAGTGTCTTACAATTTTGCTTCGGCGATCTATTGGAATAATTAATTTTTACCGCATTAGCCTTTTAGATTTTAGACCTCACGGCAATTATTAGAAAATTAGTACATGCACACACAGAGATGAAACGTCGTGATTACTGTAAGCGCGCAATGCATCATATACGTGTAGGATACAGTAAATAAAGTTATCAGTCATTCAACAGAAAATCTCCTATACGCAGATTTTAAAACGGTTTTTTAGCAAGGGAAAGACTAACGGTAAGTAAATAGACCTTTGGGGCCGTACTTGATGTGGAGGATGGAGAAAAATGGCGCTGGAAGGTATATCCCTTTAAACCGTCTGCCTCACCCTTCCATCTTGGTATTTACAGTCGACTCACCTGGTATCGTGGCTTCCGCAGCGTGACGAAAGTAAGAAAGAACTGCATTTGGTAGGTCGAAACCAATTTCTAACGCATACGACGTACCTGATAGTCAAGGGACACATTATTCGAGTTCTCGGTGATGTGCGCTTAATCTTTGGCAACCATGGTGACAGAAGATCAAACGGTATAGCCCAAGCGCCTTAGAGCGCTCGCATGAGGCTTACCATAAAGGTAACCCCCAGTACGTAAATATTATACGGTACTTGAATTAACCAGAAATAGTACAAAACAAATTAATAATAATTGTCATAAAACTTACTATTCCTACGAATCGTATTCTGTTTTAAATCTATAAGTAAACACGTATTTACTTTAGTTGAAGCGCTATGATGAACTACTTCGTCCTACAAGTTATCTTCTTTCACGACGAGTTCTTTTCGGTTTCGGTAAGTTTGTGATGAATCATTGGGGAAACACAACATTAATGCGGCGGTAAAAAATAGAATTCCTGTAAACACTAACCGAACCAGTGAGTGCATCTGGCAAAGATGTGTACACTTTCATCATTTCGTGTACTCAGGGATTGTGAATTCTAACGAGAAACCACTGCCGTATTATGCAAGTTGAAGTGATGGATAAAGGAGACGGAATATTCTCGTTTCAAATACAACTCGAGCGTAGTTTACATATCGATAAATTTTCTCAACCACTCGTTACATTCCCAAGCTGATAAAAATACCCCGTGATTGCGCTCGGGATTTTTTCGGCTTAGGAATGAAACTCGTGATTCAGACACATGCTAGTATAGTGCCACCTATAGACGATCGGCTAAGTAGATGAAATTAATTGTGATTGAGTGAGCAATCCCAGTTTCATTGAGTGATTAACATTAACCCCAGGAGGAGCAACTGAAGGGTGATGCCCTGATTGAGTGAGTGAAGCGAACCGTTTGTTAGCCATGCACTGTGCTCAAATATGGGATTGAACAAACTTAAGCATGTGAAGTACGGGCATACAGTAAATCAAACCGTGTCAATTTGGCTAATTGAGCAATGAATGGTAAATGTGCAAATTACGAATGAAAAAAATTTATAGGCAAAAATTCCTTCACAAAGAAAGATAGAGGTGACAATAAGACCGTGTGACCTTTTGTACGTTCACAATCCTATGAAATTTGTGATATGAAACTTGTGAGCCGCCAAGTTTCCAAAAAGGGGCTGCCTTTGAATGTAGTGATATCAGTCAACCAGGGAAAGGCCACCCAGGTTAATCTTAGCCAAGTTAATCGCACCGACTAATAGTTCGAAAGTTAAATGAAAACTAGAAGATTGCTACTCGCGGTAAATATAGCAATCTTCACGTTCTCATTTAACGTCCAAAGTATTATTCGGTGCGATTAATTTGGCTAATAAGATTAACCTTGGCGGCCTTATTCCTGGTTGAATGATATCGCTACTTTCAAAGGCAGATCCTTTTTGGAAGCTTGGTGGCTCTCTTACACCAGTTTTGGTTTTGGGTGGATAATCAGTTTATCGGAGCCATTTCATTAAACTGAACTCTTTTCTACAAATTATAGTAAAACTCGTGGGATTAGGGATGTACAACTTGTAAGATTAAAAAAAAAAACAATATTGTTCGATCCAACATTGTGAACTGCTAAGAATGACAAGTGAGCAGCAAATATGACGAAAAGATTGAGGATGACACGTGAATTTTTTCTTCGTAATTGTTGCTCATTTGTCATTCGTAGCCGAACATGGAACGACTAGAGAAGATGGTTCATTTTCGAGTTCTTTTTCGAAGAATATACTGATTCCCACCGAGGTGTGACGTCATATCCACCACCTGCGCCAAAGTAGCCCGAACAGCCAATCAAAGTGCTGCAAGGAAGCACTTAACTAGTGAATTTGCACACAACGGAGCTGCAAGCTGCGTCTATGACAGGTGGAGTAAATATGACGTCACTTACTCCAGCATGGTCGTCTCCTTCACTCAATCCTTGGCCTAAACCGGAAGTAATTGTGTAACGTGAAAAATTGCCAATTGGTGCTTCTTGTCCTACCTAAATTATCGTTCTTCTTTGATTCTTACCTGTTCACAATGCTGGATTCACTGTGCTCCTTTGTTTAATATAACTAATCTCAGTTTCTTTAACCGTGTAGCATTTAGTTTTTAGCCTACTGCTGATATTACTACTGCATACTAACATTGTCAACTGGAATTTGTGGCTGTTGTGCAAGCGGAAACACGACTCCAATTGAAAACAAGATTTTTTATAGTACTTCTGGAAGTCCAACGTTTCCCATTTATTTACATAAATCCACTCACACCACTCTACCGAGTTCACGTCTTGTAAAAATATTTTGCAAGACTCAATTTTCGTACGGATTATACTTTATGAGCCGAATTGTCGTCCTTTCTGTAATTTTTGGACCCCCGTATTGTCGGAGACCGAATTGTCATGGATTCCGTCTTGGATTGTCATATGACAGTTTAGCTGTTACACGGCTAGTTTACCAAATTAAACGTAAGCTTGAGAAGCTTAGGAAAAAAAGTTACTAAACATGCGGGACAAAATCCATGGTTAACCAATGACACTTGACTTGTTGCGTTTGTTAGGCTTATACCATGAAAATTTGGTCCCGGACAATACGGTCGCATGTCAGTCAGTCCTTTAACATTTTGTCGAATTTACAACTTTTTTTATTCAGTTTCCTAAATTTTGTAGCATTTACAGCGTTGATGACACAATTCCAAATCTTCTAACACCGCTCCTAATAAATATATCCTAAAAAAAATCATGGCTTTGGTAGATAACTGTAACAGAGGTTTCACGGTTTTCGCTCGTTTCGATATTCGCAGATGTTTCGATTTTCACGACGGTTGGGATATAAATATGTAAGATAAGACGATAGTTTCAGACTTTGAGAATGTTTATCGGGTGCACCTTGCAGTGAACTATTCTCCACTCGGGCTTTCACGCGTCCTCTGATCGTGTGACGTCGTTTTCAGTAAATTTTTGTTTCCTAATTTTAAGTTATTATGGTTGTGAAAGTTATGTTTACTTTGTAATTTACGGTATTCAATTATTTATTGTTGGTCTAATTTGAACTTATATCGTTCACGTTTATATTTTTCATAAGTTTTATATTATGTGAATTGTTTTAGTGCTGCGGTTGCGTGTACTGTTTCATTCTTGTTCAAATCTGCATTATGTCAGTGACATGCTCGACGCATATAACGGATAAAAACAATGGTACCTAATATTTCAGAGCATTTTAAGGGTTGGCTCCATTTTCAAAGGATTGAAAAGCACACAAACTCACAAATCAACATTCAGTCTACCAGACCGCCATGTTGAAGGAAATGTATCAAGGAATACTGGGCGTCCAGGTAGGTTTGAGCACTGTCAGTTTGGCGATCTTTTTCGTCGGAGCGCAAGTTGTCACGTGATACCCGCGAGGCGGCTTGCCTTGGCCGTCGGCAGTTGGGTAGAGTTTGCCGTGGGTCCTATTCGTCTTTTAAGCTGGGCCCAGCAAATTGGAGTTGCCTATATTTCTCGTTTCTAAAAGAAAGGATTTCTCTTCAGTTGGGAACTCTGAACCGACATTAGTTTTGAATCACCGAATTATTTAAACATTTATTATTTTGTTACATGTGCAGCCTGAATTCTGAGAACCATTATTTCTCTAATAATTGAATTTAAAGTGGCACTGAAAGTAGGCAGAATCTAGCAACATCTGGCGCTATCTAGTACCATCTAGCACTTTCTTTCATCAAGCGAAGGAATGCACAATGTCATTTCTTTTTACGAAACAAACAAGCCACGACCTTCTTAACTATTGAGTGAAAATTTGGTATGTCCTCGTGCACCAAGGAACAATTGTACAAGATAGCAATATTACTGTCAGTAGAAGGCGCAGGGTATTTGCGAACGGTTTTCAATCGGTGATAGTGCCACTTTAAGCCGAGTGCTGGAACCGAGTGCATTAAGCTTCAATTGAGTGGGGTGAGCAAGAATTTATCAAAGTCAATGATTTTGTCGTGAACCGTGCGTATTTTAGGAGGAACGAATTATCACGGTTTGAAATTAATTATCAGCTGCAATTTTATATTTACACGTTGAATGCTTTCACGTTATGTGTTTATCGAAATGCTGAGTCATGAAGATTAACTATTTACACGTCCGTTTTATGAATTGCTCCAGCGACATTTATCTAAATTAAATTGTACGGCACTAATCATTGCATTTCCGTCGAGCTAAATTCTACAGTGGACTGTTTTCGAATCCTGTTGTATATTATCAGTACTCGGTTACTGCAACGACAGTTATTTATCACAAAGAAGATATACATTGTCAAAGGTTTTCATATCATACAGTAGTATTTATACGAAGAGCTTGAAGTTTGATGTGTTCGTCATTGGCGTACATTTCTGATACCCACCCGTCCGTCGTGCACAACCTTCGTTGCCGTTTGTCGAGAGGCAGCGCCACTGTTTGGTTTTAATATTTAATTTTTAAGTTAACTAATTGTCTTAGCCGAGTGCGTTTTATGAACACTGTATATCAATTTAGAGTTTGAATTTTAAAACTGAATTGTGAAATATTATTGATGTTATACAGAAATTTATCCTAGAACATAAATAAAACCATTTTATTGTTAAACTGTATGTTAGATTTGTCCTTTTAGTAATTGATGTCCGTGAGGAATAGACGGTTTACCGGCGATAATTGCTCGTTTGCGAGAAACGGCTAGTCCAGTATCGAGGGGAAATTTCATACGGGCACCAGCACGAGTGGCTTTACCTTTACTCCCGAAATATTGGATTAGCCGTTCCTCGCCAACGAGCAATTATCGTCGGTAAACCGCCTATTTTCACGGATATGTGTTTTAATGGTAAGATGTGACGTCAAGCTAACTCATCGACTCATTTAAGTTTAAAAAAAATTTTATTTGTAAATTTTATTAGTGAATCATAATGAATTAAAGAATGTTTGCACATGACTGATATCTAAATTCCTGAACGGAAACTTACGGGTAAGAAACATCCTGTGTACGAAAGTTACAGCTAAGACTGAGACGCCGTTAGGTGTATTTCAAACTGTCAGTAGCCTATAGCTTTCGTACTATCGGTACAAATGGTTGCCGGGCTATAGGCTTATCTTGCAACATTTTTTTGTCCGTGTTGGTACCGTGAAAAATGTTGCCAGCCACAAATGATCCTGGTTACGCTGGTTGTGTTGGTGGGCTGGCTGAATTTGTATTGCATAGTTATGAAAAGTCGGTGATTATGTTACGTGGTGGATAGGGTTATGCATACCCCATAAAAGTGTTGGATTATCGGAAGAGTGTGGGTTATCAAAATTAACTCACGGTGGCATGTGCGTGTTTTCAGATTACCGTATATAAGGACTACACTTTCAGCATGGGGATGTGTTAGCGTGACGTCACCACCGTGCATTAAGTAAGAGATATCCGTGAGGTCTGGCCGTTTTACCGTGGATATTCGCTCGTCTGCGAGAAACGGCTAGTCCAATACTCGAGGGGGTGGAGGGAAATCGGACGAGCGCTGAAAGCGTGCAGTGTATTTTATACGCTATATCTTATTTTAACTATTAAAGTAGAAAAAATATGATTTTACCTTAAACACAAACGTCGGTGACTGGGATTGGATATAGGGAAGTCCTCGCGTACGTGAGACTTCGCAGACAGGAAGTTTAAACCGGAAGTTTGAGTTCAGGAATTTACGTCATGATTCACAAATAAAATTTTCAAATAATTTTTTTTTTAAATCTCAAATAACTAGATATGTTGACTCGACGTCACCACCGTGCATTAATCCCTCTTAAGGAACTCAAGTTTGATTGGGCGAGTAATTAGCACACACTGTGGGTGTGTGTACGTTCGAGAATACTTCTTGTTTTGTGCAACCATGCTCCTCGTTACTGCGGGCATGTCTCCAATGCGGACAGGTTGCTTGTTTGTTAGGGCAGAGATTAGAGTATAGCCTTGCTTCTGGTAGCATATGCAAAATAATGTAGACGTTTGTAAGCGGATTATTGCGAGTTGGTGAACGCTTCTGGACAGTAGCGTAGGCAGTCACAGACCTCCGAGAGTGCAGGGGCAACTGAGGGCGCGGAGGTTTTTTTCTTCTTCTTTTCTTTTAGCTCGACACTCTCTTTTTTCACCCTTTTCTGCCCCTTTCTTGGTTCTCCTGGTCTTCTTTTTTGTCCTTTTTAGGCCTCTAAGGCCCTTCTCCTTGCTGCAGTGCCAGAATGTATCAGTGCAGAATAACAAAATAGGGCATATTTTTTTTAAAGGGTAGGGACAATGCCGTGCCTCCCCCTCCCCCTCCCATGTGCCTGTACACGCACTGCTTCTGGATACGACTTATGAAATAAAAGACAAGACTGCTGCAAAACAATTCAGCACGACGTTTCGAAAAAAAAGTTTTTTCGTCTTCAGGTTTCCAAGATCATATTACATGTTTTGTAGCATTCTAGGCTTTTATTTCATAATCCGTGACGTGTGCTTTTCTTATTTCATCTAGAGATGACGGCGTTGCGGCCCTGGCAGTTGAATACCTACGTATCTTCCAACTACGGTCGTGTTAGTTGAACTTGAGTGACCGCAGTTCGACCTTGGACTAACTACTCTCTTCGAGATGGACGACTTACGTACGGCTACCCGCAAGTTCGATTCTGTGCCTACCGATCGCAGCGTCAGTTCGGAATTCCTTCGAGCAACATTACGACAGGCGAAACTTGAAATAAAGCATGGCTGCATCGTTACTATGGTAACTGTGGTAACAGCGACAATAACCGTCGGAATAATAGTGCATGGGCAACAACGGAGGTTGAAGAACTTATTCTGCGTTTGATTCAAACCGAATACCGTTCTTTACAGGAAATGTGAACCACGGGAGAAGATTCATCCTGAGCGGCCGCTCGGCACGCTTCTCGAAACACAAAACCATGTGTCATACTTAGCTCCACTCATCTCTACAACCTGTTTTAAAATTCAATGTTGGATTTAAAAAAATAAAACTTGATCAGCGAGTTCTGATCTGTCTTGGAATTAATTATAACGTTCGAATCTTACTTATGATACCTTTTAAGCGATTAATTTAGTATTCTTATTATCAATTGGTTTTAGTAATGCTCTGTGTGGAGGCTGTGGTATGTAATTCGTCCATCTCGAAGAGAGTATAGTCAGTCCAAGGTTCGACCAGACACTTGGTGGCAGCTATTCTTGCCAGGGCATTTTTTAAGGAATACGAAGTGGTGCTCCAAATAGTAAAAGGGCATATATCTATGACTATAGTGCAGACAGACATGGGCAGAGGGGTTAATAAATTTACACACTCAAAATCAAATTCTCATAAATTTTCCATTTAAAACGTGTTTACAATTATCGTAACCTTTGTCACGTTCACAAAAAGGTACAATGAAACCAGGGCGTCACATTACATGTTGACATATAGGAGCGGAGCGTGAGATTATATTTGCGGAGGGAAACGGCAGTTTTCTCGAGGTAGGGGTGGGAGAAGTTGCGCTGCATTGTTGAGCCTCCCTTTCCCTACCTCCCCTCTCCCCACTTCGTCCCTCCTTCCCCCTCCCTCTCTTACTGTTTTCATTCTCTCCCCTCCTTCCTCCTGCCCCCCCCTTCATTCCTCCTCTCCCTCCATTTTTATTTTGTACTGATTCCTCTACAATATTTTTTTCCGGAACGTTTAATTCTTATTCTCAATTACGTTGTTTGATAATGCGGCTGCATGTTTCTCGTAAAAACTTGAATTGTTGATCTTCAAAACTGTTGCATTCTTCGTTTGTACGACTCATTATTCAATGTGAAATCCACAAAAGCAAAACAACAACACTTTTTCCAGGAACTGGAACAGCCCTTTGGTGTCTTGTGCTCATATCATGTTGATTATGGTACGTCAAAAATCATGGGTTTTCTGCTTGGGTTTCTCCAGCTAAATTGTCCCTCTCATCGTCGTGGGGCAGATTACCCAGTTTAAGTTCATGCTCCCTAACAAGGCAGCAGCAGCACGCTATTACAGTGATTCTCGCACATCAACAATTGTTTTTAACAATGGATTTCTAACAATTTCAGATTGAGTTTCCTTAACTTCCCGCCCAAAATATACCCGATTTCAAAATAAAATAAAAAGATACTCTCAGATTTGTACTTGAGTCAGCATGCAACATTTCTTCAAATTCGATTACTTTTGGCGTGATGTTACCACAAAGAAACCCCAATGAGACACTGCATATGGAGTGTAAAAGGAAGTTTTTTGGTTGCCTACAAAAATCTCAATTACCTGTTTTTTATGCACTCAAGTCTTGAGTTCTCAGTGCTTCTTCCAGAGAAAGAAAGAAAGTTGGCTTCCCTGCCAGTCCCGTAGGTATCCCACTGCGCATGCGCGGACGCAGTCCTCCATATATAAACGTTGGCGCAGCTTCGATCCTCATCTCTTTTTCTCTGCTGCGCCACGCGATGCGGCTGCTCTTCCAGCTCCTCATCCGATTCACGTTCCTCGTTCCGCCGTTCCTCGCTGCCGCCATTCCTTTATACCACCGTTCCGCTGTTCCTAGCTACCGCCGTCCCTTGATACTGCTGTTCCTTTTGGCTCCTGCCCAAGGCGGCTTACGTCATCATTGCTTTTGGACGGTACGCGGATCGCTCAGGTGGGCAGCGACCCTCGTCCTCCTCACTGCTCATTCCTTCTGCGCAGCCTTCTTGGACCGTTTCACTCCTGTCGGCTTTCGCCTTTCTTTCCTTCCAGCATTAAATGCTGTTGGTTTCTTCGTAGGAGTATGATATTCCTCCACCCCACTACCATCTGCACATCCTACTGCGTAGCCCTCTTTTTCAGGTATATATTCCGACGATGCAGCTCGCTCGTCCTTCTTCTGCCTTCAAACTACGCAACTGTGCTATCCTCTGCTCCTCAACAGGTCCACTCCTCGTGCCCACCTGCCTCTTCACCTCACCCTCAACCTACGTTCCTTTGGGATGTTTCCCTGCGGCCTGTCATGGCCTGGGTTGGTTTTGCGTGCTCTTCACACGTTCATTCCGGCCTCCACGTTCCTCGATACCACCAGCCACGTCCCAGCCTACTATTCATCACCTTGATATAGGACTCAGCCCTGTTCATGGAAGTTTGGCTGCGTTCCCTAAGGAACGTTTTTCCACTCCTCGTGTTGCCCCTCGATCCCCTGCTTGGCGGCCAGAGGGGGGGGGGAGGAGGGACTTACTTCCACTAAGAACAGCTGCACCACGTTCCTCACCACTCTTCCTTCCCCTTACCAGACCTCTGTAAAGAGGAGACAGGGCAAGACACTTCCCACTACATTAGGTAATTTATTTTCTCCTTCCCTCAGGAACACCAGCATTTACTAATGCTTTCCTGACACGACGAACGCTCCGTTACGCTGCGTTCCTCGATTCACGTTCCGCATCCTACGATACCATCAGTACCAATACTGCGAGCTACGGGAACCCTTGGGGATAGTTCTGTATCCCGCACTCCTCGTTCCGCATCCCCTTAACAGGTTTCACCGGTTACGGATACCGTGGAGATCTTCAACCTTACAACAAAACAAGACTCTGGACCAACCGGTTCTGCCTCCAAATCCCCTTCTTTCCGGGCCATCATTCCTCGCGCCTTGTGATACCGCAGCCACGTTCCTGATTCTTTGTAGCCAGCCTCTGCTGGTACGGTACCTGCGTTCCCTCTCCAAAGAACTCTCATGCACTGAGGAACGCTATGCCTGCCTCAAACTCCAACTCAAGGCCCGGAAAATTGCTGCCAAGATTGACCTTCTCCACTGGTCCGTAACTTACTCCTCTTGGTCTGACTCCGCATTCCATCCAACCTTTGGTAGCTGAACGTTCCGCTATCCAGGGGACCGACGAACCACTCACCTCATCTCAAACACATTCTTATAACCCTTTTTCCAGCAAGGCATCCGTTTTAACAGTCCTCTCTACATTAGAGGACGGTGGACATTTACTCATTGCTCTACATCTTTCATTCCTCTTTCGGAATTACTGACCATAAAACAGAAGAAGAATAAAAAGTGAGAAGACTACAATGTATAGACACCACAAGACTTCTACATATATTTACAAAGACCACGGCTTTCTCTTACGTTCCGTCCCTTTAGGGTCACGAAACCTGTGTTCCCTTCGTTACCCTACTCAAAAAAAAAATCCGCACAACGTTCCGTTCCTGATGTTCCATTCCTCATCAAGACACGGCGTCCTCAAGTTCCGCAGATCCGCCCTACGTCCTGCCTCCTATTGCCCCTAGTCAATGGGCCTGTAGAGGTTTCCAAATTGCCAACAAACAAGAACACACTGGATCTTTCTTCCTAGTACAAGAACCATGGTGGTTACTCCTGCATTCCTCTCTCCTCTCGTTCCTCGTCCCTATGTTCCTGCAGACGCGTTCCGCATTCCTGCATTTTTTGCTAGGTCACTTCAGGCCGTCTTTAGTGCCGTTCCGACGTTCCACTGGTATTACAGCTATTGAGTGTCGGCACCAGGGCTTGATTTTCTGCCCATTCCTGCTTGTCAATCACACCTACTGTCTGCCTGCCCCTGCAGGTAGCAGTATATCTCACCAGAATCTATATTCCCAGTCATTCCTCGTTCCTGCGTTCTTCCATACGCATTCCGCGTTCTTACGTTCCTGCGTTCCGTGCTGCCACTTCAGGACGTCTCTAGTAGCCATCTCTCCGACGGGATCAATATTGCTAACAACACATACAAGCCATACACAGCGATCCTATCTATCCAACAGAATGTTGCGCTGGTCCGAAGACCTCGATTCCTGGACCTTGATCTCACCAAGAATATGCCTCGAGGAACCGATTGTTCCCTCCACAACCGCTTCGCCAGTCTCTCCCTTTGCTTCCCTCAACCCAGGGGACATCATCATGTTCTTAGGTGTACACTTCCTACCGTTCCGGAACATCTCTCTGACACATGACTTGAAATCCAAGTCCTTTTTCCTTGAAACTCAACTTACCAAAAATACGCCCGGATTTTTGAGCTGCAACTCACCAGCTTGCAACACGAACAACTACTTCACTGCCTCCGTGCCTTTTTCACCATCTCGTTCCTCACGATGCTCTGTTCCCTCTCGTTCCGCCTTGACAGTAACACGGCTTTCTCAAGCACAAGTCCATTCCGTCATGAATCTAGCAAGGCTAGTATTCAAGCACAGTTCCTTCTCCTATCCTCCGGTTCCCTCTGCTAACTTTGAGGACCCAAGTCCTTCCCAGCATCCTAGTTCCACTTCACCAGCAGTCCTGCATTCCGTCCCCCTTCTGGAACCTGCGACACAGTGATTCCCCTTAGGAACGATCACAACTTCTCTTCAATCCACTACCCTCTGCGCACGTCTCTGCACAACCTCCATCATGTATAAGTTTGCACGATGCAACCTGTCTCATCTTTCTTCCTCAACTCGCATCCAACGGCGTTGTGCTGTTCTCGATCACCGTGGTCCTACATCCCACAATTGGATTTTGCACCTTCGGCTGCGTCACTGTCAGTAACAGGACAAACCAGGAACGGAGCCAGCACGTTCCTCTCCCTGCCAAGCGCTGGTCCACTTCTCCCCGTCCTCCTCTGGGGACATGCTTTCATCTAATACTAAACACAGATTCCGTCTGCCTCACCATTCCCTAGCCTGCCCCTCATCATCCTCTTTGAATAATGTCTGCATCGTCCAAACGGAAGCTGACACTTCTCTATCTCGGACTCCCGCCTTCCTTGCACCAACAGTTCCTTGTGATCCTCCAGCAGGTCGGCCCTGCGGGGAGCAATTCCTGTCTGTCGTGCTTTCTGCTCCTATGATATTTTCGCCTCTCTAAACTTGCCGTCCCTGATGACAACAACTTTCCATCTTTAGACTTCACAGTAGGTCCCAAGGACCACGTTGTCTCATCCCGGTTCCGAGTCACCCTTTCTGTTACATAAATGCGCCGGGGCACCTTACCTGTCGTAGTTATCTACGTTCCGGCCCGTCCCTATCCTCCCGGACCTACCTTCGGTCCTGCTGCCGGTATGTCATCAAGCCAGCAAGCATACCTCGGAACGTACCGACTTTCTAATGTTCCACTACACCACCTCAGTTCCTTTCCGATCCGAGTTTGCCATCCTTTCCAGGAGTACACTAGGTTACAGACAGTTTTTGTTGCCCTCTTCAATAATAATAATTATAACACACGCTTGTTACTGTGACTATGTCACTACAACGATCCATAAGGGTTTCAGTCACCCATTGGTGGCTGTTTCTCCTTTACCCTGGAACCTGCTTGCAACCGCTTCGTCCGATGGAATCTTCTGCATCCAATCCGGTTCACTTAACAACCAATTTCTCGATGCACTTGCCACCAACTGGTTTACACAACAAACCTTTCAAGACCTACAGGATCATCTTCCACCCCCCCCCCACAGTGGTTGCCTTCAGGTTCGTTGAGTCCAGTTGACTTCAAGGTAGCCAGTCCGTAGCCAGGGCGCCTGTCACCAAAGCCCCCCGCCGGTGACAAAGTCTCTTAAGTGAATAAAAAATAGGTAATGTAGATTTTAGCGAAGCTGGTTAAAGATAGTTTTTGTTGCCCAAACCGAAAATATACATTACCTGTTTTTATAACAGGCGACCCGCCCTTCCTCCCCTCTCAAGTTGCCTTGGTAACGATTGAGAGTATTAAAAGAGATGAGGATCGAAGCTGCGCCAGCGTTTATATATGGAATACTGCATCCGCACATGCGCAGTGGAATACATACGGGACTGGCAGGGAAGCCAACTTTCTTTCTTTCTCTGGAAGAAGCACTGAGAACTCAAGAGAGTGCATAAAAAACAGGTAATTTATATTTTCGGTTTGGGCAACAAAAACTATCTTTAACCAGCTTTGCTGGAAAGATTTTTTTTTTTTAATTTCTATTTTCTGAGAAACTTTTTTGTTTACAAGGTCCCAGACTTCCAAAGCTTGTGGCTCAGCATTTTGTAAGGAACGAACATATTGCTGGTCTTGGATCATAACACAACTAGCAACGAGTCATGTTTGTTGATAGATTCAAGTGCTCGGCAGTATACATAGTAGCGTGCACAGACCCCCAAGAGGGCAGGGGCAACTCTTAGTAAAAGGCACAGTAAGTTTTTTCTGTGGAACATTTTAATTTTTTGGTCTTTTTACCCTTTTCTGCCCCTTTTTAAGCATTGTTTGCCTCTATTTTGGTCTATTTAGGCCCTTATAGACCATCGCACCAGCCAAGTATCGCACAAAAAGGTCATTTTTTTTAAAAATAAAAGGACATTTCGAGAAAAGGGCAGAGGCAATTGCTCCACCACCCCTTTCCCGTGCGCGCCACTGGGTGTACAAATTCATCGCATGATGTCAAGACGGCGCTGCGTACCAAAGCTGCTCCATATATTATTTTTTGTTGACGTGGTAGACATTTCTGGTACGCCCTTTACTTTAGCAGGTTTGATTGGGCTGGAACCACGCACTGACGTCAAGTGAATAAGCATGAATGAATATGTAATTTGGACACATGTGCCATCACCATCCTAATGTTTCCAGTTTTTAATGTTTCAACTCCATTGAGCTGGAGGCATTCGGAATTTCGGAAAACAACCAGTGACGAACAAACTGCACATTATTTTTAATCGAAATGATTTTTTTTTTAGATGAAAAACGAGTTTGAACTTTGAGGACAGCGGCTAAAACGGCTGGTACTCCACTGCTCCAATATATTGACTGGTACTCCAATAGAGAAGGCTGGTGTATGTTAAAAGGCTGGTTAGTATGTTAAAAAATGCCCTGATTCTTGCTGTGAGATCACTACTTCGAGTGACCAACGAATCAACGGGTTTGTTTTCACTCTTTTTGGTCTTGAATTTGAGTTTGTAAACTTAACACTTTTTTCCCCACGCTACATCCTTTTTGTGTCAACTACCTCTACAGTGCTAACTCCTCTACATCACTCCTCTACAGTGTTTAACTCCTCTACAGTG